>JADGIL010049451.1:0-17218 GCA_020352625.1 Cactoblastis cactorum
CAAACTATCATAGCGTTTTATTATTATTAAACAATACTTTAGTGACCAAAACAAGCTAGACTACAGATTTAACTATACTTTGGTATATAAAAGATTCTAGAAAGTGCAGCACCAGATATACACCAACCAGATGTCTTGATGACCTGCCCAAGGTTGCAGGAAGATATCAAATGCAGCCTGCATTTGATTGCTTCCAACTGGCCATTTGAAAATCCAAATGACAGGCCTATGTGGCAGCAGACTTTTTGTGCTGAAATGATTCTTTATTCATTTAATATGTAAAACAAAAGTGTAACCATTTTTTTATTTTCAGATGAACCAATTCCTTTAGATATTCTTATGAATGAAACCCATTGTCTTCCCCATATTTGGGCTAAGGACAAACCATTGCTGTATGCCCATCAAATCATTATTAAAATAGGTATAATTTTCTAAATAAGTCTATAATTTTCTTTTCAGAATGTTTGTTTATTTCAAATCTTAAATAGTATAGAATCTAGGTACATAAAGAAAGAACATACTAGGTACACTGACTAAAAATTAAATAAAAAGAATAACTTAGTCTGTTGAGGACACTTTCATAGTTGTTTTGCATTGTTAATGAGTGTAGAAATCTAAAATACTATTGTAAAATTATTCTACTAGTTATACTGAAATAAAAATTAAAGTTAATGGGTTATTTTTTCAATATATATGGAATTATCTACCTATCATTTATGTATTTAAACAATATTGAATAATATTGATTAGAAAATCAATAAGATTTTAAGCAAAATTCAGAGTTCAAGTTAAGACGTAGGTATTTATATGACTAACATTTGTCTACATTTTAAATTCATGATAAAATAAAACTTAAAAACAAATAAACCCTTTTTAGGTGTTTCTCCTTGGAATAGTAACCTAAAGATGTGGGATGCATTCAGAGCTCCATTGCAGGAAGTATTTCGACTACTTGAGACAATAAGAAACCATGAGGATGCTGAAACGTAAGTGAAATTCTCAATGATGAAAATCATATCTGGACTATTATATATTTTTAGGGTTTCAATTAAAAATGTGTGGCAGTAACTATGTCAAGGGATTAAACTGCAAAGATAAGTTTGTATTTGAAAGTTTACATAAAAAATATTGAGTCCTACTCACAATTGGCAATTTTAGTTTTTCAGAATAAATATTTTTTTTAGTAATATTGTTTGCTTGCTTACTATGATTTTACCAGTATTTATCTCAATTACAGCATCACTTTCACTACCCATACTGTTGTTTCAATATTATTTATTGTATTTTTTAAGAAAGTGTGTTTAAAAGTGCTAATCCTACTATTTTCCTTTAATATACTATTTTGTAATTGACGATAATATATTATTCCTTATAATTTTTGACTTATGTAACATGTATGTGTATTGCAAAAGCGATTGCTTTTTATAAAGTTTCTAATTGTGCATTGCGAATAAAATTTTACATAAAATTTTGTATTTTGATTTAGGTTTCGTTTTACTTTTTCCTGCCACTTATTTTGGATGTTGTTGTTTGCTGTGTAAGCTCTTGCCTTTGAACTCTTTATATTTTGGTCTTGCCGACCAATGCCCACTTCGTTTGGCGTTAAAATATAGCATATAGATCTCCTGAATATGTAGCTTTCTGATTGTGAAACAATTTTCATAATTCGTTCAGTATTTCCGACGATCAGCCCTTGCAAACAAAGTTACAAACTTTACCTCTTTATAATATTATAAAGAGGTAAAGTTTGTAACTTTGTAAATAATAATAACTTTGGTAATATAGTTAATTAAAGATTAAAATTAAATATGTATTACTTTTTCTTATTGTTCCAAATCTTCTCTTATCCTTAAAAGTAGGTAACTAACTGGGTTATAGAATTATTGGATGCTGATAAAAGTCGAACAAATAAACGGTTCCCCCTAAGTTATATAATTTAAAACCTCCGTATAAAGAGGTATGACCCTCTCTGTCTGTGCCTCTAATTAATTGCGTTTTAAAAACAATAAGCATTCAAAGCTTTTTCTTCCAGAAAGAGCACGTTACTCCATCACTGCTATCAAATCGAAGGCATCAAGCGCCGCGACAGCAAGGCGAGCATCGAACGCGTACTGCCCGAGTACAGCTGCCTACTCTTGTCGCCAGCAAACCTGTGGCAACAGAGTCTGCAGACTTTCTCACTGGATGCCAACATTATCAACACCATTTACAATTATCAGGTAAATTATATTTTATAGCAATCTATACTAATACTATAAACAGGAAAGTTCGTTACTTTGATTATTTGTTTGAAAGAGATCTTCGGAAATACATCAGCTCACAAAAATGATAAAAAACATTTTAATCAAGCTATAGACTACAAGAATTACAAAACAAGACTGCTGCAAATAAATGCCGAAAGAAACTCGTGCAGTATTGGTCTGTTATGCCAGAAAGGCTTTGATTCATTATTTAATATAATTTTGATTGATTTTTTTTAGAATTTTTATCTGTCTGTATGTTTGTATGCGCATCACCCTGGATGGATTTTGTCAGGTTTTCACAATTGTATTGGAGAATAGCACAAGATGAAACCAACGCTATATTTTAAGGTAGACCACCTTAAAATAAAGCATTGGTTTCAACTTGATACGCCGCTTAGAACCCAAGATATTGACAATAGTAGTTACGCGCGGACGACGTTACGGCCATAAGCTAGTAATAAATATATTTGTTACAGAATTTGCAGAAAGGTAAGGTTTCAATAGCGGAGATGGCGTTTGGATTGCAATTACGGGACGCCGGCGTGAAGCGGTACCCGCTACGAGCGCGGCCGCGTGTGTTGCAGTATGCTGTCACCGTCTTTTACCGGAATCCTGACACCAGGTAAATAACTATCTGTTTAAATCGTTATTCTCATATAATAAGTATTAAATGCATAATTGTATGTATCACTGATCGATTTTATGATTTAAGTTTTATGTCAAATTTGTTAATTATATTACTAATACTACTACTTACTAATAACGTTATCTTTCGAGAACAATAAATTCTTTTAACATAATGACGTCATTTGCATTCATCTTTGTGGCTGACATTCTCATTAGTATATACTGTCCGCCTGTTGCACCAGCTGCTCCAGCTGCACTAACGCTGCCCATCTAACCGGAAGTCGAAAACTCGGATGTACGATGGCCTGCTGTGTCATCGCAATGCAATGCCATCGCAAGATTGTTTTATTAGTCTTTATGGGTTTATAAATTAAATATAATATAGCTGGACAGACAAGACAAGATTTTGAGTTAAATATAGTATAGTTTCATATCTCTGTATATTGATCTGGTAGCTATAAATCATGCTTACTAATCATCAGCTATCATAAACTATCAACAAATGTCACCAATCAATGGTTTGAAATTGTCTTTCCAGGTGCTATTGCAAAATTACATATGTGTTATGATAACATTGTATGTTTCAGATTCATGCAGTCCCTATCCAAAAAGCTGATGGAAATGTATCCTCTCCATCAGGAGTCATATAAAAGAATTGACGAAGCTATTCTCGTATATTACCCAGGACAGTTCAACTACCGCGAGTTGGTACCTCTCACGATCACGTTCATGGGCCTCTTCCTCTACGTATATTTCTCTGTGAGGAAGATAGAATACATAAAATCCAAGTTCTGGCTAGCAGCCTGCGCCGTGATGTCCATAGCCTCCAGTTTATTGATGTCCACAGGGATTTGTTTTTACTTCGGCATTACACTAAGCCTGCAGGGCAAAGAAATCGTTCCTTATCTGGTTATCATCGTGGGTCTCGAAAACGTTCTTGTTTTGACCAAGAGCGTCACCTCCACTGACTCTCGTCTTGATGTCAAAATCAGACTCGCCCAGGGCCTGAGTAAGGAAGGCTGGTCCATCACAAAAAATTTGCTAACAGAAATAACAATATTCACTGTTAGTTTCTTCACTTTCGTACCTTTTATCCAAGAATTCTCCATTTTTATGATACTGAGCCTCATGGCAGATTACTTTATACAGATGGTATTTTTCGCAACAGTATTAGGCGTTGACGTACAAAGGATGGAATATTATCAAGATCACAATAATAAATTGCATCTAAAGGAATATTTTCACACGAACAACGCGTTGAACTGGCGTTACAATAAGAGTTATGTGGAGGAAAATAATTTTTCACCGCAAAGAATGACGAAGTCGAAATCTCATCCTCGACTGAACGGCTTGGCGCAGAGCAGCCCTACGAATGTGGTGGCCAAAAGGAATTCGAACGTAAACATTCAGGACAATAGAGTGCCTAAAAGAATACGTTTGGTTAATATGTGGGCGCGGACAAGGTTCTTTCAACGCGCTTTCATGTTGTGGATGCTTGTGTGGATATCAATGATCGTATACAACTCGGGCGTGGTCGACTACTTTATAACGAACCAAGATGTAGATGGTACTGCGGAAGTCAACAAGAAAAATTATCAAAAAGAAGCTAAGCAGCCGCTGTATATGCAGTACAACAAGCTTCAGAACCCGATAGTGTTTTCGCCTCTGGTGGACTCAGTCGGCTCGGATAAGTTAGCTGTGGACACCAATGACACCCTTATGCTGAAATATTCATCTCATTCACGACCTTGGACCAGGTAATTTCATTTTTGATAATGAAATAAGTGTAATACATTGGTTGAAATATTGTCATAAACGGTCAATCATCAACTATGACATATTACTATGAAAATCTATAAAATAGACTATGTAGTAATAGAGATATGGAAAAAGAGATTAAATATAAGAATAAAATCGATAAATGTAACTAAGAAACTTAATATTACAAAATGAAAATGCGCGTAACTACTATTGTTAATACCTCGGGTCCCAAGCTGCTTATTAAGATAACCAACGCTATATTGTATTCTAATAATGTAGTAGTGTATGTATTCCTATTGTAGACTATCGCCTTATCACTGGTCAGCTGTGTTGTCCCACTACAACGAGTCGGTGGGGGGCCGCTATGTATTGGTGTTGCCGCCATTGCTGCTCAGCCACCGCGTGAGCCCTGAACTGGCCGCCACCGTACGCAACCCGGACGAGCGTGAACCGCCGCCGCTGCGTTGGCAAGCCCTAGCCGCCGCTCTTGACCCCATTGACATACTACCCGGTGAGTGCTTCTATTTGTCGTCACTCGGATCTTAATGTCGCTGGTTAAAATCCGGCTCGAAGGATCAAGACATTGTAGGTTTTAAAGTCCGTACACTGATTATTTGATAGTGATAATTGATAAGGGTTAATGATAAGAAACAACTGAATTTAATGAATTGATATGTATATTGCACTGAATAAAGTACGACAAGTGGCGAAAATGCCGGGTAGGCACATTACGTTAGTTATGAATTCATGTTAGGGTTAAACGACTAATTGGCAAAATCTCGAATCCTAAGTGACGTAATTTTGAGATATTTTTTGTGTATTTTGTCATTTTTTTTAAATATTTATGAGAGAACCTTGAAAATTTTTTAGTTTTTATAAAATGTCGCTCATGTATGTGTTAAGAAACTTTTTAACCTTTTCGTGAAAATTCCATCAAAATGAGATCGGCAGTATCAAAGATTGGACAAAAATAGTAACATTAAAAAACAATAAAATCTGTCAGTTATGTTAGCAATCATTAAAAAGAACTTTCTATTATGCTGTTTAAAAACGTTGAGAAGGTTGTTTGCGATTTTTTCTACAAAACATTGATCTTTAATCTGCAAATATGTGTATACAGCCTATCGCTAATTCGATCATGGCAATTTAATGTGGCTAGACATGTAATTTCCTAAGTAGAAATAAGATTAGTAAGTAGATATCAACTTTATCTTAGTTAATGATATTCTAAATGATCAATCAATGTTTGTATAATTAGATTTATCATTTGTTTTTAATATAATATGTATATATAATGTGTAAGTGGAACATGAGCAAACTATTTGTATAACAAAATCTGGCCATGCTAGTAGATTATGGAGTGTACGTAGTAGTGACAGATTTTTTACGGATGATTGACACATTGAGTAGCCTCAAAGAAAGTTGACTTGTGTTATGGGATACTGACTCACTATATTTTATAATAAATACTCGTATATATAAATATCCAAGACTCAGGCCAATCATAAAGGTTAATTTTTCCATCATGACCTGATTGGGGATCGAACCCGGGACTTCGTGAGTAGCGGTCAGGTACGTTAACCGTTACACCACGGAGGTCGTCAGTTTTCTAAATTAACTAACGTTATTACAGATATAAATGTCTTATTGACACTATCAATCCGTCCTACTTGTCTGTGTATCTCTATCATGACCGCCTATTCCGTATTACTACAGAACTTGGTGACTTTTCATTTGAATATTGTAATATAATTTCATAGACATTTATTTTTATTATTTCCAAAATAAAATAAACATTACAACTTTATGCAATCCAAAAATCATGTAGGTTTGTCTGGAGAATATATTAACATTGTTCAAGCTTATTTTTAATGTATACTAAAATACAATATTTAAAACTTATGTATGAAGGTAGTGATTATACGAAGAATCTAATGGCCAGACTCCACAAAAGCTGTGCGGAGCGGAAATTCAGCTGTTTGAATTAACTAATAATAGTAATAATTTATTAAATATTGTAAATATAGGTTTGTGATTTAATCCTTAATAAGAGTGATATTATTAAATAGCCGACCCGTGCCCACTTTGTAAAACAATTTGAAAATATATATTTTTGTCCAAAAGCTTGTCAAAAAACACCTTTTTACGTTATTGTATTGTAATCAGATTTCGAGCTGATTGAGAGTAAGAGCCCTCAGCAGAACTGGGGCTCATCAACACCACTGCCGCTGTACCCGAGCACGCCGATGGAAATCTTACTTCTGGCTATCCTGTGCACCATCAGCGTGGCCGTCATCGCTTACATGATGGTCGTTCTTTACAGGTATTTTTTTTCCTTTCATACAGTACGATTCACGGCCTCCGTGGTGTAATGGTTAAAATGTCGGTTCGCTAATCAGGTGGTCTAGAAATCAATCCCTGTCTGCTCAAGATGAAAAATGATGTGTTGTGAGATGTGATTGGTCTATAGGCCTTGGATGTTTGAATATTTTTTGTTTTCGTCATCATGTGTTAAATATAGTATAGTTTAGTATACCATGACACATGTTTCAAATTTACTTTCGGGGTGACTTAATCTGTTTGATTTGTCCCTATATATTTATTATCATCACTATAATAAATACTTCAATCTGGTTCAGAATATTCAGGACAATAATTAAACTTTATTCTGGCAATCATTTTAGTTTTCTCATAAAGGACATAGAAGATATATAATAAATATATAAAAAATAATAGGGGCTCTTTATAGGGCCTATAAAAGCTAAAACCATTGCTTTAAGAATTTTTGTCTGTATGTTTGTACGCGCATCACACAAAAACTAACAAACGAATCTGGATGAAATTTGGCATAGCGATGAACCTAGAATAAAAGATAGGCTACTTTTTATCCCGGAAAAATGTACGGTTCCCGAGGAATGTAATTTATTGTAACCAAATTAGAAGTAAGAGAAAACTGTGTCTACGAGTCTCCTGGTACCCCATTTCAAATTTATTCAGTGGATAATTTTGCATTAATTGTGGTTGTACTTCTTTTTTTTTGTAATGTTTTTGTTACTTATATTTTTTGGTGCAATAAAAAGTATGGTATTGTTTTGTGGATTATCGAACGTCATTTTGTATTTTTGCAGATGCGTGTGTTCGCGTCATTATGCCGAATGGCGCGCTTCTTGGAGCGATGAATCGTTGTACAGAAAGATAATTGAAAAGCAGCCTGCAGTGCAAGTAAAAACATTTCCATTCAAATTTAATGACAATATCGTTATTAGCCGATCATCCCATTGCAAATTCTGGTCCTGAATATACCGCAACGTCGACTTGACGTAGCTGTCATGTCAAAGTCGTAATATTATATACGAGTATATTATATAATATTCAGTTATACAGATCACTTCTTATCTCAGATAGCCATTGGACTCCAAGGCTACGCTTATCTGTTGGTAGGTTTATTGGTGGAATGGAGATTTTAAGTAAATTACCTATGAGAAAAATTACCGTCAATCAAGGGAAATGCCCGTGATTGAAATTTACAATTGCCGTACATGATTATTTTATTAACTTTTGCTAATTTTTATGCCATCACTTTGTTGGCTTCCTTCAACACTTATTTATATCGAATACATACAGCTAATCTGTGTGTGCGCCTAAATATCTGGCAATTACTGATATTTCTTTAACTCTGTGCTTGCTTATTAATTTTTCTTGATAAATTAAAAATATACCTACCTTGATTCAGAGTGAGTTTCTAAATTACATGAAATGTTTCTAATGCTTTGTTATTATATGTCTTTATCTATATACATACATATATAGATAAAAACCAAGGTGGATCAGAAAAATATAATTTCGAATCTTTCTTTACCAAACCGAGGGTCGAACTCTTGACCTCCAGAGCAGCGCATAGGTATATTAACCATTATGCCACAGAGGGCGTCAAACCGTCATCATGTTTCAGTTGGTGATGGAAGCAGTGCCGCTGGTGGTAGCCGGCCACAGCCAAGAGGTGGAGTGCTTGGTGACGGACGGCGAGAAGGTGGTCAGCTCGTGTCTGCAGGGCAACATCAAGGTGTGGGACCCTCACAATGGCGACCTCGTTTCGACAATCGACCGTGCTGCGTAAGTCCTATTTTTAACCACCGGTGCAAAAAGATATTGGCAATTTTATAAAATTAATATTTGCTAATGTTCTGGTGTACTTACAATTTATTTGTAGAAAAGAAATTAATTAATGGTAAAGTCCTTGCCTCTTAACCAAGGTCCCGGGTTCAAATCTCAATCAGGTCATGATGTAAAATTATCTTTTTCTGATTGGCTTAGTTAGTATCCCATAATACAAGTATCCCATAATACTTATTTTGGGGCTACCTCAATTTGTGTGATTTTTTTATATAACGCCGACGTGATAGGCAAGCACGTTGACCACTGGACCAACAATTCCGCTGAGGTTGTGCCTAAATTATCGTATTATTACTATATGTAGAAAAATACTTTTGTGTGAAAATATGGGAAAAACGAGTTTTCCCAGACTAAGGGACCTAGCCAGATCGATTTTTTGCCTCCTTGAGAATCAATATACCAAATTGCAACGAAATCGTTAGAGCCGTTACCGGAAACGCGTGTTAAATATACAAATATTGTGCTAGTTTAATAAATAGTATAGGATTAATTAATAAGTCAGTTAGAACGTTATAGCACTACACAAAATAAAAACTATAAAAATATACAAATTACATGTGTATAAGTACTTGTTACAAATATTACATTGTTTCAGATTTTTCAAATTGCAAGAGGAGTTAAGTAAAGCAGAAGCCAAGAAAAATGTTGGAACACCAGATGGTTAGTTAAAATGTTGAAAACCTGTCTATTTATCCCATTTTTATTTCTTCGTTTATATAAAGCACAAGTAGTTTTTAAAATTAACAAACCTTTTACTCCCGTTAGCAAAAAACATTAAACTTATCCCTCTTTTTGCATCGGGGGTTATAACATATGTAGATAAAAACACTCTTGATTAAGTCACTTTTCTAACAAAAAAGCATTATCCAAGTCGGTTCATCCTTTTGGGAGATATGATGCCATAGACATAATGACACACACACGAACACACACCAACACCCCTCTTGTAACGTCGGGGGTTAAAAAATTCTATTTTTAATAGATAATTTATGCCTTTTCTTCTTAGTCGTCCAGTTTTGACTGATTGGTCGGTCGTCCTTTAAATGCGTTTCCTATCTAGACTATTCGGTTCTAATTTTAAGACATTCCTTTTTTAATTCAAGTTTACCTTGCTTTCAGGGTGCCAATTTTCACCACACATGGAAGCTACCCCAAAAATTGTGGTAAGTTACAGAAACTGCATCAAATCATTTAATTGTATTATATTTGCTGCTTTTCATTCGACATTGAGCTTTAAAAGAATCCAAGCTTATAAAATATATTCGTTAAGAATCGAGTCATTTAAATAAAAATTAATAAATCTCATAACTAACTAATCTTAAGTAAAAAATTGCACTAAGTATAACCAAGCAAGCGTAAATAATCTTCCCGTGACAGAGAAACAACAATGTCTTAGTAATAGGGTTCCCGTTTTACCCGTTGGATACGGATTCCTACAAAATAAATGAAATATATACAATTCATGATGATAATTGTTTGACAGACGGTTCCCAAGCTGCGTAAGGGACTCGGCAACCACCTGAGCGGGCTGAGGTTTCGCACCTCCACCAAAGAGCTGCCCTCTCATCTACCGACTGCAGAGACCACTAAATATGACTTCGCCAAAAATTATAGGTATTTCTAACTACTACTACTAACTTTTCACTCGTGACTTGTTAAGACGAATAACATTTTCAAATCAATTAACTCCCTTAGGGGTGGATATTCCTATAATCTTTTGAAATGCTCACATTAACTTTACAAAGATCATATGTATAACTGCTATATATACAGGAATTTTTGTTCAGCTTTTCAGGCTGTACTGTTTAAGATTAATTTCATAAATATTTTTACAGCTTACAAAGATTAACTTCGCTAGCTAAGCAACTATTAACGACTAAGTTGTTAATATTTTCTGTTTGTATGTCTTTTACTAATTTACAATATTTTTAATCAATATTTTTTGACCACAGGGACTTGTACTGCAGTGAACAAAACGAAGAGCTTCAAGGTTACTGTGAAACAAAAGAAAATGATATAAATAATTTAAATATAAGTAATAATGAAATGAGTGTGACTAGTGATAAAGAAAAGAATGATAGTATGTTATTTATGCTTAATTCTAGTGATAGTAGTGTATCAAATAAAGTGAGTGAGAAGAATGTTGTAAGA
Organism: Cactoblastis cactorum; assembly: GCA_020352625.1. Lineage (NCBI taxonomy): Eukaryota > Metazoa > Arthropoda > Insecta > Lepidoptera > Pyralidae > Cactoblastis > Cactoblastis cactorum. Next base: position 10,956 of record JADGIL010049451.1, read on the forward strand.
ACTAAAATGAGTGAGTCAGCGAGCTGGAGGGGACGGGCGCTGCAGGAGTCCCCAGTGTGGTGTATGGACTTCTGCAACGATCTTATAATAGTGGGATGTGGGGATGGCCGGTTGGAGTTTTGGGAAGCTAGCAGTAAGAAATTATTGGTAAGTGACTGATATTTGATAATTGTCCTCTAAAAGGCACACTTGCCTCGACTATATTTTAAGGCTACTTTTTTAAGTCTTGTTAGGATCACGTAGTTCGTATCTGACTGTCATAATGTCTTTATCTGAGCAAACTAGCTTTTTAAATTTATCTACGCCACAAGAATTAATTTAAATGTTCTTTAAAATAAAATTATTTTTAAATCTGCCACTAATGTGTCTCACATTCACGCCACATAATACTTAGGTTACTCGCTCCAATTTTATTTATTTACCAGCTTTCAAAGAAAATTAAAAATTGCCCATGTCACTCTCCAGACCTTTAACTATCGCCACATAAAAATCAAACTAACCCGTCGCTCTGTCAAGATGGACAAACAAACACACTTTCACATTTATAATAAGTATTATAAATATGGATACCGATCAGTGCGTGTGGTGGGGTCCGGAGTCGCGTTCGAGCGAGCACGACGCGGCGGGCGTGACGCATGTGCGCGCTCAGGCGGGCGCACGCCGCGTATGCGTGGCAACGTTAGGCGGTTACCTGGCGCTGCTACAGCTAAACGCGTACAACGCGGCTTCGGGAGCGCAAGTCGACTGGCAGTTCAGCACCGCTCACCGTAGAAGTATGTAACTGTACCTGGTCACAATCAAAAATTAATACATACATAATTATTTTAAATTTTTGAAATTTGTGTAATAATTAGTGTTAATGACATTAAGAACTGGGCAAATTCTACCGAGTACTGAGTTGCTACAACTTTTTGCAGTTTTGAACATTTTAAATAGTTATTATTAATATATGTTATTATCGAAGGACTCTTACAGAGTGAGTTTTCAATCTGCAATGCATTTATGCGCGCGGCTATCCCCTTTTTCATTACTATGTACATTTGCTTGTGACCAACAATATATATACAAAAAATAAGGCTAACACTTAGTGTATAAGAGCCCATAGGTAATTGTCAAAAATATATATTTTCCTTATTTAATATCGAAACTGCCGAAACTCTAGTGGTCATGTACACAGTAAGGCTAGCCAAAACTATCTGGTTAAACTCGCTACAGACTTATTGCTTCAAAACTACCATTCTCCAAACTAGCCATTTCACCAACGTTATCATATGCAAATTTTAGCTTTGGTCTTGATTGTGCAGCCCACAAGCGCACGGGGTCGACGGGTTCGATGCATTACATGAACAGCTTTGAGGAGGAGCCGCGCTCTCGAATGACTTTCTCCTACGAGGCCGAGCTGAGTGACAGCGAAGGTAAATTTAACTCACAACTAACCAACTGCAAATAAATATTTAGATAGTAATATACATAAAAAATAGCAAAAAGACGCAGCTTTATGAAAGCTTGCCAGATTTTTCTTTTTTAATCTATTGCTCTGTTTTGTAAATCACTACATATTATAAAACAGTCTCCCAGTCAGACTGGATGTATATTTGCGATAAACTGAAAAACTAATGAACGGGTTTTTATACGGTTTTCACTATAAATCACAGCAATTCACGAGGAAGGTTTAGGTGTATAATTTATTAATGTAAATTAATTGAAATAGGACAATAATTGTTGAACGTGTCGGAAAAAATCAAGCTGCCAAGGAGTTTTCATCGGAAACGCTGTCTTATCCATTTGAGATGCGATAAAACAATGTATGTGGGCAGAATATTTCTCTTTTATAGATCTACAGAAAAGTCTGCGATAACAAACCTATCTCTTGAGGATAACGCCCTATTATAACTTCAAAAAAAATTCTCAACTGCATTTCTTTAATTGGCTTAAAAAGCTTATTAAACGGATAATTTATTAATCCTTATCAAACAGATTATGATGATCATTTACACCATATTTAATGGTAGTGATATCGAACGACACGCGAAGCGAGGACGTAGGTTATCTACGGTTTCCACAGCGCCTTCCGCCTGCTATCTTCCACTGAATGATTTGCTGCTACCTACCTAAGCTTGGTCGAGCGATATAGCGCGCGTTTAATTTATCGTATTGCCCAAAATTAATAAATTGCAAATTGATTGATATGTGAGTTCAAAAATGATGAAATTCAAATATATTTAAGTAATTTTTTTCTTTTTTAAGTAAACATAAAACTGTCGTACATATTTTTTTTAGAATCTGCCTTAAACATTAGATAATGGCGTAAGCAACTAATTTATGTAGCCTGTACTATTTTTGTTTTTTGACAAGTTAAAGATGCTTTTTAGAGATTATATGCCAGCGGATAGCCCAGTGCCGGCCGCATCAACAACCCATCACAGAAATGCAGACAGAGGGCGCGCGCATCGTCACCGGCGGCCAGGATCACGTGCTTAAGGCAAGGAAACATTAGTTAAACTATTATAAGAGCTTTGTGGCCTAATGGCTGCAATACCTCACTGTTACACCGGAGGTTTTGTTGAAAATTTTTCTTTCTAATGGGAATTTTGGGATAAAAATGACATATCCATTGCTCCTCAATAAAGATGTTCAATAAAATAACGCTTGGCTTATCCAAGCGTTCTCTTAGTATAGATTATTTGGTTGAGTTAGAATTGTATGTACGTAAATTGTTATTTTATTGAACTTCTTTATTAACTGTTAACAAACGTAATTTGTTAACTGTTGCAATAAGACTCACAATAATTCCCAAAATACAGATTCCTCTATCTTGGGAATTAAGAAATTAATGTACATTATATTATTGCAAACCTAATTACTACTACATTCATTCTGTCGAATCTTTCGTGTTATTGTTTACCACAAAATACAGGTTTATTCCTAGTTTGGTGGTAGATGGGTGTGCATCGGTCTTGCTTAGTAACTGTATTACCATAAAATATGTACATAAAATGTATGTACATATGTAATAATGGGAGTCAGTAAAACAATTTTGCTTTTTTTGTTATTTTATTATGAGTTGTAATCAAACCTACATCAACAGGTGTTTTCAAGTTCGGATCTTAGCCCTTTATTCACACTACACGGGCACTGTGGACCAATTACGAGCTGCTTTATAGACCACGCAACGCCGACCATAGCTGGCAGCGGCTCTCAGGACGGCCTGCTTTGTGTCTGGGACCTACATACAGGTATATTAAAACTAGCTTTTTCCCGCGTTTATGCTCGCGTCCTTTGATTCCCGATCCCGTAGGAATGTCGTATAATCCCATCTTAGTAAGCACCTGCGTCCTAAAAGGACCCCCATGAAACATTTAAGACACCTAGCACTTATAATAAGGTAGGCAAGATGTCGAATTAGATGCTTTTAATTTACGTTAAATTAAATGTTCTATAGGATTTGTCTGATATGTGTATACATAACAATACTCTAACGTCATCCTGTTTAAATGTTAATAAACGTACATAACTGGCCTTAACAGTAGAAATATTAATGTATGTAAGTTTAGTATTTCAGATATAACATAATGACTTTATTTTGCGTTACTTTATTTCTCAATATCCTTAGTAGGTATGTTCATATTTTAGCAACCGTATAATTTGTTGTTTGTGTCAAATCAATTGATGAATTAAATGATCTATCAAATTGTTTGTATATAATTAAAAAAGCTTAAAGTGAAGTTGGGTAAACTTGAGTGACAGCCTAACATGCAAAACGTGCCTAGATTTCAGGCTTTTTTGCGAACAAAGTCATACTGTATCAGTTTGTAGCGATTGTTAAAATTTATCTACCGATACAATACAATTTTAAGTTGCCATAGTTTCCCAGTAAAAGTACATATTAAGACATATTTTTTATTAAACGATTCTGGAAATAGAGTTTTGTTTTAAAATAATCATAGTAGTTGTCGTCTTTATTGAATTGAAGACATTTTTGTTTGATTTTGTTCGGAACTGTAAATCTTTTTAAGTTCTAAGTTCTTTACAGTTGATCGAAGTATATATAGAATAAGTATTTATTTGTATGGTCGTCAGGTGCGTGTCTATACAGTACGCAGGCGCACGACGGCGCGGTGACGTCACTGGCGTACACCGCTTCGTATGTGGTGTCGGCCGGCGCGGACGAGCGACTTTGTATCTGGGATCGGTTCCAAGGACACATGCTCAACTCTATACATATCGTAAGTCTACTAGCTTATGCCAGCGACGTCGTCCGCTCGTAACCACTATTATTAATACCTCGGGGTAAACGGCGCATCAACTTGAAAAAACGCTATATTTAAAGTTAGACCTTCTACAATACAATGTGAAGACCGCATCAAATTCCATGAGTCGTTTTTAGCGTAACGCGCGTACAAATATACAGAAAAATATAAATATTTTCTCTTTATTATATCCCTATGGCTTCATTTTCTAGTCATGATTGAAGAAACGCAATTTTGAATTTGATAAAAGAAATTGATCCTTCTGCTAACCTGTCAATCATTTCTAGTGATACGTGTTTTTTTTTAATTTTGACGGTAAGCCGTGAAACCTCAGAAAAATATTTGATTCTTTTTTACGTTTAATAGTTAATTATATTCGTGGCTATGATATAAACATTCAGGGTCTTAACTACATGAGCCGCATGTTGCCGCTGACGCACACGCTGCTAGTGATGGGTGACCGCAGCGGGTTGGTCGCCTACGATTTGAGCAGTGGTGACGTCATTCGACGGGTGCTGTTAGGTAACGCTTTCTTTTATCTTCTATTATAAATCCCTGTTTATCTCCTTCAATCCGTAAAATATAATGACAACAGCTAAATATATTTATTAAGCCTAGGACAAGAGCTAAATTACTGAAATTCCCACAGAATCGAAACGACAGGTCAAGTTGTGGTATATTCATAAACACCATACACATTGTCATACAAATGTTGGTCTATCTACCAAGTTCATAACTATTATTTCAGGCCAAAGCGACGGCTGTATCTTCGTCCGGCAGATACTGCCGCTGAAGGACGCCATTGTATGCGACTACGCAAATCAATTACGCATCGTGCGCTTCCCGCTCGTTGCCAGGCACTCGGACATTAAGAGCGATTAAACATACGATTTTCACCCAGGACCGAGTCGACACTTCGTAATTTGCCAAAGGAAATTAAAACATCTGTGAAGCAGTTAAGTTCCTAAATTAAATAGAGTCTACGTCGGAGTCCGAGCGGCTGCTATGTGAAAATCGAGCACTCCACATATCGAATACATTACCATAGTGTCTTACCCTCTTATTCATAAACATTTCAAATCATTTATGTTTGACATTAATAAAAGATGTTATTTAACTTAAATATTGATAAGGCTTTAATTGGTTTTTATGAATAAGACGGCTATAATCACATTAACAATGAAAATAACAGTTTGAGCAATTATTTATTTATGTTACGGACAGTTTAATCTAAAATGTGAATGCCCTCTTTATAAATGGATTAATAGCTAATACGAATAAAAGTCTTTATTGAAGAATGTTATCAATAATGTTAATAATTTCTATTTTCTTTGGGATTGGATTCTCAAAAACATAGCAAGGACTATCTGATGAGTGAAACAAATTATGTAATATTAATATATGAAAGTCTCTAATATTTCCAATTTCAATCCTAAAATATTTACATAATGAAAAATCTGTCTTCTTACCTTTCTACAGGGAATCTATTTAAGTATTAGGAGTAATCCATACGCACAGAAGTGGTTTTTTTTTTCTTTACTCCACACTGNNCTCCACACTGTGGAGTTGATATGGCAGAAGTGGTTTCTTGCTGAAATTATAAAGGAAATTATTGTAAAGATATTGTGAGACGTCATTTCTATCCATAACACTCGGAATTAAATTATTGACAGTCACGTATTTAGTCATACATTATTTAATATTCTAATTCCAAAACGAAACATAAGCTTTCTTCGTAAAAAAGGATTTTATGTCCCTTTACTATGAGTTAATAACGAAAAATCATAAGTCAGAATCTACGTAAGATAAAAGTGTTAAATGCGATTCAATTCAGTATAAATACATAGAAATAAGTACTCAGTATTTATTCTTATAATGATGGAATTCATTTTTCAGACTAGACTAATTATATGTAGATTACTAAAATATACATATGTCACTTTTGGGACCATTCAATAAATCATGAAAACTCGATTTGATCTGATTGTGTATATTTTATATATATATATATAT
>JADGIL010049455.1:0-20408 GCA_020352625.1 Cactoblastis cactorum
AAAGACTTTTTCGCCGACCTAATATATATATATATATATATATATATATATATATATATCAAAATATTACCTTTTTAAGAAATGATATTTCTTGATGGATTTTTCTATACAATTTCATGACACCGTCGATTGATTGAACCGGTTCTAATCGTAACAGTAGTTCTTCACCAAATTTTATTTTTTCATTTAGTTTATTTAGTAGTTCTTCAGGTGGCACTGCCATTATAACTGATTAGAGTTTGACAATATAGTTTAAAGAATTTATGTAAGGTATGTATGTAAATATCTAAAAATTAACACTTATTTCTATCTAATTTTCATTAGTTTTAAATAAATAATGACATGTTATTCCTGGACAGAACATAAATCTAAAGTACTTTGTGACATAAACCATATCTATATTATCTATCTGGCATCACTGACATTGACACACAGAGTAACTTTTTTTACACTCATTGACACTTTGCGTTTTGATAATTTTGCTATGGTTTATTTGTAGCTGTTGGAGCATCTCAAAATGTAACTAGGATTTGAGAAATTTTCAAGTCTCGCACCACAACATTTCATAGTATTTAAATTAAATAAAAAAATTGTATGAATCGGTAATTTTGGTGCTCATTCACTTCGATGATTCACTCATGTTTATTGCCGCCATTATTCATTCGCTATTTTTTAGGTCACGTGACTGACATTTGTGCACCCAATGGGTGCCGCGATACATAACCAAACTACAATTTTAAGAAATGGCTGACGATAAAGAAATAGAGAAAACGATTGCTGAAGACTTGGTTGTTACCAAGTACAAGCTTGCAGGACAAATTGTAAACCGTGAGTTGTAGATTCAGGTTCCTTTCATATATACCCAATGTGGCCACTCGATATTTATGATGAAATGCGTTCAGCCAGAAGGGGTTTGGACGCGTGTCATCGCCATGCGGTGCCACTTGTGTCGAAATCTTATTTGAACCTTTTCTGAATGTTGAGTGTAGTCTAACACATTATTTTGGTTACAGGAGTTTTGGAACAAGTAATAGCGAAATGTGTCCCTGATGCCTCTGCGCGCGAATTATGCGAGTTCGGAGACAAGCTGATCTTGGAGGAGACGTCCAAGGTTTTTAAGAAAGAGAAGGACTCTAAGAAGGGCATAGCATTCTCAACATGTGTGTCCGTTAATAATTGTATATGTCACTTCTCGCCCATCCCCAGTGAAAGTGACTATATTTTAAAACAAGGTGATCTAGCCAAAATGTGAGTAGAGTAACTAATTTATGTGCCAAATGATCTATGTACTGCTATTATTGATAGTAATATACCTATGAGAAACAGTCTTCTTGGAGTTTCTAATAATATAATGTATTAAATTGTCGATTGTTCTTGGAATATCTTCAGGGAGGTCTTTGCCATATTTTTGATTAATAATTCAGCTAATCTGAGTGCAAATATTTTTAGTGACCTCGGTGCACATATAGATGGGTTCATTGCGGTTGTTGCTCACACTGTTTTTGTGGGAGGTGGTGAAGTGACTGGACGGGCAGCAGATGTGCTATTGGCTGCACATTTTGCTAGTGAAGCTGCTCTGAGATTGCTGAGACCTAATAATGAGGTAATACTACTTGTTCATGGTGAAAACAAGAGCGTAAAGCTATGAAAACAGTATATTTTTTACAAAACATACTTTTTATTAACTAAAATTTGGATTCCCTGAATCTTTCCAGCAATATAGGTCATTAAATTGTTGGTACAAGCACAGGGAAAAACAAAGTAAATGAAATGCGCTTTTGCTTAATTTGAGCAGATGTCTATTTTGATTTACTACATTTGTCTACTGTGTTGGTGGGAAATAAAAACCTCTGAGGGGAAATTCAACCAAATATATAATATTCTACATCATTCACAATCAAAATACATGTAACTATAAAATTATTAAATCCTTGAAAATATTACACAGCTGTGTTCATTATCAATTTTGAATAACAACTGCTACGTCATTCATTATTTTCATCAGACATACATGACATGTTATTTCTTTCTCTTCATAATTTAAAATTGACCATAAATACAGAAGTCCACAATCAAACACTTTAACACTATTTTTGTGCAATTTGTCAATGAAGTATCAATTATAAGCTTTTTTAACTATCTAAAAAAGTAATTCCCAATTACCTATTTTTCTGTTATTCCTATTAGAATACTTTTTATAAGCTATGAAGAACTCCTTAAATTGTATGTTTATTTTCAGAACTATGTTATCACTGATGCTATTCAAAAAATCAGTGCAGAGTTTGGATGCAAGCCTGTTGAAGGCATGCTGTCGCATCAGTTGAAACAATTCCGTATTGATGGAGAAAAGAGCATAATACAGAACCCTTCTGAAGCTCAGCGCAAGGAGCATGAGAAGGCGACTCTAGAAACTTATGAAGTATATGCTATGGATGTCCTAATTTCTACAGGAGAGGGTGTGGTAAGTCATGTTTTTAGCACTTGTTTATTTTATGTAATATATGTTAGTGTGTAGTATAGTTTCTGGTAATCAACTGATATGATTTTGGTCTACAGAGAATGTATTAATGTATTATCTTTTCATTATGGCTATGCCACTATACTATCCTATGGAAATTTGGCAGAAATCCAACATAGCAAGCACTTAAATTTTAAACTTAAAAGAAACCCTATGCATAGTTTTAGATCACATAGCTTTTTCAGTTTATTAGATTTTGTGTGGAGTCAATGACCTTTCAGGTTTATTAATAGAGATTGTAGTTGGCCCTGATTTCTTTCCATGTCAGTTCAATTTAGCTGAGGTGGCAGTATTCAGGGGAAAATATAAAGTCAATCTCTTTAACTGCAATGTTATGATATGTTTCAGTGTAACTTGGCTGACATTTTTATTATAATACTGAGTTATCATATCCGTTTGTAGAACTTGAGCTAATTATCTGCTTTTTTTTCATCAGGGCCGTGAAATGGACACAAGGTGTACAATATACAAGAAAACTGATGAAGTCTACCAGCTCAAACTAAAGGCATCAAGAATGTTCTATAGTGAGGTTATTATTTTTTTCTATGTATACGACTAATAACACCCAGGTTAAAGTTTTTAAAAGTATTGGTAACTGCAATACTATTATTTATAATCTGGGAATAATAAAGAGATGTGTTTGAACCAGTAAATATATGCTTAGTTTTACTGGTATAAAACTTCTCAACATACACACTAATATTTTATGAATATGTGCAGAAGAAATCTGCAAACTCATACTACTTCCGAATTTTACTAGGTCCGGAACAAGCATGGATCAATGCCGTTCAACTTGCGCAGCTTCGACAAAGAGACCAGCGCAAGATTAGGAGTTGTAGAATGTGTCAATCATAAGCTTATTGAACCTTTCCAGGTAATGATTAAAGTTCGTAATACGTTGACAACTTTTATTTAATTATTGTGACCAACTCCTTTGTTGGTAATTAGTGTCATGACTAAAGGGAATGTCTCATAGTGAAAATAATGTATGAAACACTTATTATTTTCATAATAAGTTTAATGTTCTGATGAACAGATAGAAATATAAAAAAAAATTGTGTTTTTGCAGGATAGGGTCAATAACCAGTAAGTAAACAACAGGTTCCTAATTCAGAAGACATTACAGATGTAACTTACAGAATGGTATAAAATGGCACAAGAAAAAGTATCAGCAGGGAGCTGAAGTTGATAAATATGATTTGTGAGTCCTTTTTTTGTTAACAAAAAATACTGTTCAACAGGTTCTGTATGAACGCCCAGGAGAATTGGTAGCACAGTTCAAATTCACGGCATTGCTGCTACCGAGTGGCACGCATCGAATCACCGGGCTGCCTTTTGACAAGAGTCAGTGCAAGAGTGAACGCTCCATCAAGGATCCCGAACTTAATGTACGTTGACTTTTTAAAATATTAACAATAGCAACGTTAAAGTAACAAGAGAGAAATGGCTCCCTGATCAATTTCAAAGCATTCTCCTCATAGATTGTTTTGGACAAGCACAGGGTATAAAAGTGTGATCTTTTTGAGCTAATTTGTTGTATTGACACTTTAGTTTGAACCATCACTACAATTTGAAATTCAGAACCCATGGATTCCTTTTTTTTTACAAACCATTTACAACACTATTATTCCGTTTTTTAGGCTCTACTGAACTCCTCAACGAAATCCAACAAGAAGAAGAAAAAGAAAACTTCTGAAGCTGAACCAATGGAAACAGAGACTGTTGCCTAGCAACTAGAATGCTTCTGCCCCCGGACTAAACAATTGAAACTCAACGGCTTTCCTCCTCCTGCCCCCACATGACATAATATCATTTTATATCAGTTAATTGACAAAATTATGCCTACAACTGCAACAGTGGGGTATAATTGTCGTCAATATCTATTTTGACAAAACTTCCCAATAAAACACATTTCCCAAAAATTCACATTGCTAATTCAATCCAATTGTTATTCCTAATCCTTCCTTAAAAGTTAAATGTATGTTGGAGATATTAAAAGTTGCAATATTTGTCCTATTATGTTGTAAAAATTGAAGCTAATTTATGTGTTCTTTTGCAAAAATATTCTCTTTTATTGGAAGAGTTTTGAACAGTTCTGCTGTAAATGTTTCCCACTATCATATGAAATAATTTTATCAGGATTTTCTAGATCATTCCCTAGTGACATGTTTTATAATTTTAAACATTGCGCCATGCACAAATCCCTTCCCCAGTAGCAATACAATGTAGTTCACAAGTTCTATGCATTTCTCAGGTTTAAATTTACAAATTTTGAAAGTGCTGATTCATAATTTTGACTTACATAATGAACAAGGTTTTTTTGAAGAATAAATTCTTCACTTTGTTTTCTTACTATCAGTGCTCTAATTAAGGTATAAAACAAAATGTATTTGTGGACTTTATGTACCTACTAGGAAAAGGTGTAAAATATGTGACATTGTGAGAATGGAATAAATCAAACTGTGCCACGTTTGTGGGCTGTTTTGTAGTAACTTGTTTTATTTATTACTACTATCTCTCCTTTTTGTATGTTAACTTCCAAGTTCAACTAACAACATAGAAAAAGGTGATTAATACCTATCGACAATAAAATACATTTAAATTTATATCTACATATATAGCTATATGATGATGTAGCATATTTTCAGCTTGTGTGAACAGAATAAGATTCCATTTTTTTTTAACAAATATTAAAAAAATTGTGGTACATTAGACAGAAAATACAAGATTGGGTTCCATGACTATCATAGTATTATAATTACCAGTCAACCTACTACAAATAGTTGTAAAACCAGACTGTAGACATTATAGTCGAATATTGCAATTTTTTTATTTCTTATAACAAGATTATTCATACAGACCTTAAAGTTTGAAAAATACATTTATGTATATATATCCAAAAATAAATGATTATCCTGGAAATTGTAGAATTTACAGAGAACACTTACTGAGAATCATTATATAAGGGTCAATTAAAGGTTTCTCTTATAAATTAATAAATTTTACACTGTACAAATGAAACTCAACATACTGGAACAGAAATCTATTCTTGTTAAACATAATTTGAAAAATAATATCCATTAAACATCAAATAAATTATAGGCTAAATCAATTTACTTTCTCTTCACTTTTATCAGGCTCACTGGCATTTATTGAAGTTGAAATCATTTCATATAATGAACTTGCTGCATTGCTGGTGTGAGTTGGTAGGTCCACAAGAAACCTGAATGTTGATTTTACACCACAATTCCAATAATATTTAAATAGATATGACACTCTATCATTTGATGGAAGCGGAGGTAACTGAAAATAATAATTTATTTAAAAAATAAAAACATTAATAAATGAATAGAACAGTAAGTGTATTACCTCATATGGAATTTGTTTTTTCAGTTCTCCTACATATGGAGATACACCCCTTTCAAGTTCTTCATATAATGCACTAGTCGTAGAACTGTCTTTCCAAACTCCTTTATCAATTGTATAGTATACTGCAGTACCTAGTACAGCAGATTTTATTCCGAACCTGTAAAATTTACAGTTACGCATAAAAATAAATAACACATTGTCACTGAGCCAGATATTTATCCTACTTACTTCAACATTTTGTTAACAGACTAATAAAAGCAAAACATTAAGACGACTGTGTATTCTTTCCAATTATCTATAATTAATTCTGTTCTGTTTAGTTAGAAGAAAAAAATTATGTAATTTTTGAAATAACCTCACAAATATGACAAATTAATTACATTATATATTTTTTTTTTTTCATTTCAGAAGAAACATTGACATAAGAAACAATGGAAATCAAAACCTGTTTGTCTGTTAGGTCAGTGTGACAATGGAACCAAAAAATATATAATTAAAAATAGTCCTAGAAAGAAATGGCAATGGGGCGAATCGGGAAAATACGCAAAAATCTTTTTCGGTCTTCGGACCAAACCATATATTATGACTTGGTCCGAGTTCGTGTCTTTCCAAACACATTATTTTTTTTTTATGGCTACATTTTCAGGATGTCTGGCTGAAAGATCTGAAGCGTGTCTTTTTGACATTAATTAATTTTCTATATTTATTTTACCTTGCACCTTGTCTGTGCCTGCATCTGTCAGGTTTTAATATACATATGTATTCAAAAATCAATAATCTCTTTTCACTTCACCTAATTCGTTAAACTGTAGTTTTCAGTTATCTCAGCACAGTAGTTAAAATAATAGTAGTTAAAATATGGAAAATAAAAGTTTAGTTTTGGTGGAATCTATCGAACAGTGTTTATTACCAAAGCTAGCAAAAGCTTTGGATGAAACTGAAGTGCACAACGAATTTGCCATACGAGAAACTCTACTAAACAAACATTTTCCTATTATAATAAAAACAGTAGGTTCTCTTGACTTTAGGATTGAAACAGATATTGCATCTAATGTATTGCCGAAATTAATTATATTAGATCTGGAGCTACGAAGTGATGGTCCATGGTTCTTGGCTAAATGTAAAGAGTGTTCTTCACGTTTAAACAAAACATTTGATATGATGTATGGGTTTAAATTATTTAATTTATTGGAAAATAATACTATGTTCAATCCTCAACTATTGTTTGATAAATGTATTGAAGAACTACACAAAAAGTTAACATCTACTTCTTTCAAACAATATCCTGCTCTTATAGAAGTGTACTGCAAATTAGTGAACAATGTTAAGGTAAACATGTTTTTCAATTTATAAATTTTTTGTTAGTAAATTTTCAATTTTGTGCAAAAATTATTGTTTTCTGTATGTTTTTCAGAATTACAAAGTCAAATTGAATCCATTAAATGTATTGCCTATTTCCTTGCTTCTAATAGATGATCATAATGTGGAAAATAAAATTAAAGGGTTGAAATGTTGTTTAGATGTAATGGACTCTTTGGTGAGTAATTTTAAATCACTTATTTGTCCATGTAATGAAAAATTACTCTTTTGCATAGATTGTAAGTCTTTTTTATGTAAAAGGGAGGCAAACGAGCAAGTTGGGCCTCCGGCTCTCCTACTCACTGAAGGGGGCATGGCCATTCAGGTGTTGGTGTTTTGTGTGAGTGTGCTGCTGCCCTGGATGAGCCAGCCCATTCATGTTGCAGCCTAAAAAAGCGTGCAGCAGGCTCATACCACTATGGAAGCCAGCCAAAGGAAAGGATTAAAATTGGAATTATCACACATAATATGCTGGCAACCTGTCATTATATCTCAATCTTCTGCACCATTCTGTTAAGTGTGGCCTTTCAACTCTTGGCTCTATTTACCCTATCAGGGAAACTGATACTATGTGTGTTTGGTATTTAAATTTATAACAAATTCATTTATGTACTTACACTTATAGACATCAGACGACTTCAGTCAAGGAAACTATTATGAAGTTATTTATGTTTGTTTGAAGAAGTGTTTAGTTGAAAAGGATCTTGAAGCAACAAAATTAAATTTATCATGTTTATTGGAACTTTTACTAATGCTACCACCAGACATAAAGGTAAAAAAACTTAGGTATATTATGTATACTAATTGATAAATATTTAAGTATTTTAGTTAATGCAAAAAATACTTTCACAATTATGTTATTGTCTTTCTATACAAAATTATCATTTCATTAGTTAGTACATCACATTTTTTAAATCTAATATTTTTGAGGCTTCACTCGCAGGTAAGCATTAAAAATTTTGATCTAATTCTAATTTACAAATTTTCAGCTCACAAAATCAGATGAAATATACAAAATTATACTAGACGAAATGCACACAGAATCAAACTTGCACAGAAAGGCTGCTTGTCTCAATTTCACAACACAAATAATCGAGATCAATGGAGTGCATTGTGCCAAGAGGCAACTGTTTAAGACTATCATCTGTGACGCCTTAGATATATGCAGCAATGAGGAAGTTGCTGACATTTTGTTGCAGGATGTGTTTGAGGTAATAACCATTTCTTTTATAATAATATTGAACAACTTACTAGCCTACCTGTGCTCACTTTGTTGGGGATTAAAATATAGCCTATAGCACTCTTAAATAGTGTAACTTATTATTAAAAAATTTCAAAGGTACAAATTTATAATATTAGTATATATAGCATTATTATATACTACTAGTATAGTTGCCCGCGACGACTTCCGTACTTAAATACTATTTGTCATTAATTCAAATTTCAAAACATAAATGCGAAAGAGGCATTATGAGAAAGATACCTTTTACAACTAGGAGACATTTCGTGAAAGGGAAGTTTTGCGATTAAGCCATTGTAATGATTTAGACTAGGCAGCATTAGGTTTATACAATGTGCTAAGGTTTAAAAGCTGTAGCGCATCTATTATTGTTCTTTTTTAGTGTCTATCAGTGTGGATGAAACACTGTTGGTGTGTGTGGAAACTGTCTTCAGACCAAAGGATGCTGTCAGTGTTATTCAAGATACTTTTTGTTAAGAGTGAGGATGAAAAAGTAGTTGAAATGTTGATAAATTTGGTATTGACCATGATTCAACTATGCACTAAAGAGGAACAGAGGCAAATTTTTAACAATATTGAATCATTCTCTGAAAGTCACAAGTCGAATCAAAGTTTTCTTAACAATTTAGAAATGATTAAGAAAAGCATTTGTGTATAAATAACTTTTATTATTCATAGGAAATATAAACATGATCTCATAAAAATTCTTTTAAATTATATATTAATAAATTAAGTTTTGGCATGATTTTGACATATTGTCTGTACATAAAAAATGTTTTTCTAAAATAAAACATTATTACATTATACTACATACATTATATTACATAATATATAACCAACATTACATTAAATTAAAAACCTAACCAATAACTATAGATCCTTTATGCATAATCAAGGTAAAACGAAAATTGTAATCATTCCTTGTCTTCACAGCAAATATTTTGTGTCTTTGTATAAACAATAAAACAATAACTATAAAAATAATAGTCTTTCATTTAAGATATAATAGATTTTAAGCCCTATTCATATAGCAAATTCAACTGTATTTGAAAAATAAAATCTCCCACGTTATGTAATAAAAGTTCATAGAAATCCAATTCAAAAATCAAACCTCTCTTTAGAAAATTGGACTGGGAGATTAGACACGACGTCCCTAATGTCATCCAATTTCTCCCGCGCAGTTATTCTCCTCCAGAGCAATGGACATTCTGTGTTTTCGCAACTGTTTGATTCTGTGTGACCACAACAGGAGTTGCATATCTGAAAATAATATTACGTATTTTAAAGAAAATCGTTGGCTAGTGCTAATTTGAGATCGTAATTATAAATTGAACTGAACTGAACACCTGCAATTGAATGTGTATGTTAGTTGTCAAGTGATTTAAGTTTCACGATAGAAATCAACTTATAGGCAATTTATTTGTCTTCACATAGACTTTAACACCAAGTAATCTGCTCGCCACGATTTCCACAAATCAGTAGCCGGACTAAACGACAATATCTAGCTTTTAATTTATCCTGCACAATGCTGACGCTCAATCTGTGGCATAAATAGACCGGTCGCTACGGGCTGTGCGCTGTGAAGCGAGCGATCGCTATTGACGATGCAAGTGCAGCAAGTTACCGTGGCACACTGTCGCAGCGCGGTGTGAGCGGCAGCGAGGCGGGCGGCCACGGCGGCGGCCGCGGGCCGCGCGGCGCAGGCGCCGCACACGGCGCGGGCGCCGCGCGCGCCGCACAGCGCGCAGCGGCGCCGCCACATGTAGCGCGCGATGCCGCGGGCGGCCGCGTGCCGCTGGTGCGACGCTGTGCGCCCGTAGCCGAGTTCGCCCCACCTGGTGGAATGTTGATGACGATTCGGATAAAAGGATATCGAGCGATAAATCTCTCTCACGGTTCATATACTCATTTTTTATTCTAAATTACTTTTAATTGTAAATTTAACCTTATTCAGATAAGAACAGTGCTCGATGATGATGTCACAAATTTTGTTTGTCATGCATCACAGTCACTTAAAAACAGAGATTCATAGTTACCATTTGAAGACATCGACGCCCAAGAGCGACAGACAGCGATGCAGCGGCGGCAGGAGCACCCTCGTGGCGTAGTAGGCGACGTGCGGGCGCGCGGGCGCGCGGGCCAGCTCGGCGGGCGCGCGCGCCAGCGACAGCAGCGGCGCCGCGGGCGCTCCCGCCGACACCAGCCACGACACCCGCCAGCCCGCCCGCGGCGCCGCTCGCCGGTCCCGCGCCGCTATACGTCTGATGCAATGTACAAAAAAAGTCAGCGAAAGGGCGACTTTGCGAAGGGAATATTTAGGGAATGGGGCAATTTACGAAAGAGTCATTTAAAGTCGGGGACATTTGCGAAGGAAATATTTAGCGATAGAGGTAATTTGAGAAAAGGAACATTCAAAATAGATATTTTACTATCAGGGGGTATTCTATTAAAGGGGTATATGCAATGAGGCGTGCTCGTATGCCACCTTATCGAAACTTAAGTTTAATAAACTATTATTTCTAAATTAACTTTTCTGTGACAGAAACTAAAATATAACGCGGGTCATGCAAGGCTGTTCATGTTGCAATATTATGAGGCAAAGTCTGTTGCTGTTACTTACTATGTTCTTACAAACGAAACGTAACGTATGAAAACTAAAATTAACTTACTTAGCAATCTCATTAGGCACAGCGACCGCCCCAGGTCTGTAGCCAGTGGGTCCGTGGTACTCCCTTGTGAAAAACAGATCTGGCAGAGGCAGATCATCGTCTGCGAGGCGCGCCAGTACGGCCGTAACCTCACGCTTCACGCGAGACAAGTCGCCGGTCGCGAACAGGCTGCATAGCGCGCGATGGAGCAACTAGAAACAGTTTTATATTATTTTTAAACTTTACTGCCATATTTAATCACTAGCTTATCACTCACGTGCAATTGAAATTGTATAAATCCTACTAATACATAAAACAAAATTGTATATTGTATACTTAAAATTTGTAAAATTTCTCAGGCACGGTATACCAGTCCCTGTCCGTTCCTACGTCTATGACTTTTATCCAATTGGTTAGACGTTGAGAAGAAATTAGTAGGAGAAACGGGGAGTGATTTTTTTTGGCCAACAGTGGGATAAAATATCGAAAGGTTAGAAAAATATTACCTTGACGCCAGCAGGACACCCATCGCGGCGCACGGTCTCAATGCCTTTAGCTTCATAGACTGGTTCCGCTTGTTCCGCGCTCTCGTACATGTAGCCTACATACCGCTTTTTTGTCTGCAAAATGCACGGTTGGTACACCTGAAAACGGAAATATTGTGATCGAAGAAATAGAATGTTTGAAACGAACACATGCTTTGCGGTTATTGGTGAAATGGGGATTCAGAATACCTGTTTCTATTCATTAGTCATAATTAACTATACAGATAAAAATCCAAGACCCAGGCCATTCAGAAAAAGATCACTTTCCATCACAAGCTGACCGGGGATCGAACCCGGTGTACAGTGGCAATACTTTACCAAGGTGGTAACAGTTCTTGCCAATGTACACGGAGTACAGTGGCAAGAACTTTACCACCTCGCCAACGAGGTCCTCGTGGACAGCACGTACCTTCTCCAGTTTGAGCGCGACGGGTGAGGGGTTGTCGGCGGTGACGGCGTCCGCAATCTGCTGCCCGATGGCAAACGCTTCAGCTCTGGTGCCACCTGGGACCGCCACGAACATTGAGTCTGTGTCCCCATACACCACCTAATTGACAGCATACAATATTAAGATACATATTTACACTCTTGCGTTTGCGTTTCAGCTTCCATTTTATACAAGTCGTATGGCTCGCCCCAACATCTACCGGTCCTTGAAGACCACACTTAAGTAACCCGCAATATAGCTATCACATTCGCTGCAACTTAACTTTTTACTCTTACCTTTGCGTTCCAGCTCCCATTTTGCACAAGTCGTATGGCTCGCTCCAACGTCTCTCGGCCCTTGGAGACCACGCTGTCTCCTACTTCCACGCACGGCATGCGGCCGCTGAAGTTAGCCGCAGTGTAGCCATACGTTACATTCGCTATCAACTTCAGACCTATAGTGAAGACAAAGTCATAATCAAAATATTTTTATTCATACAGACTAGACTCTACTTTTGAATTCTCAATTTAGTAAACATTAATTTTATTCAGCAATAATTGACGCCAATGATTTAATAAATAACAAATCTTTTTTAGTTACGTCAAAAGTAAACGTCATATACAAATCAAGGCACGAAGTGCGAGTTTTGTACGTATTTAATCGCGTTAAAAAAGCGCTGATTAGAATGGATTCAAAACTACGCCACCTGATGACAAAATATAAAGTTTTTCAATCCAATACTGAGTTAAAGTTAGCGCGATCAAATACAAATAGAATTTCGCACTAAACACACAAACTAAGTCTAATAAACTAGCTTTGCGATTTATTTATTTTCAGATATTTTCCACCATACATTAACAGTCGAGACAAGTTTATGTATATCATGATAAATTCAATGTTTCAAAATGTAAATCATTACCCAACTGCCTCGAATGCATGGCCTTCTTAACAGCTTCATCAGTCTGCATCTTCATACTCTTCTTCACAGCTTGTCTGGCAGCTAATATCCTTCTCAGCAGTGCCGGGAGCACGCCACGACGGACTGACGACTTGACGAATCCGACCCCTACTGGAGACCAGTGGACCAAACCCTTTTTGATTAGGGTTTCTAACTTCGCTTTCGGTATTCGGAGACGCCAAGCGCCAAATTCGTAGGCTGAGTCGCTGATAAGAAACGGGAATCGTTTTATCATTAGCAAACTCGTTTATATTGTTACTACATTATATCTTTTTGATTTCTACCGTGGCACAGTAGAATCAGATATAAATATTTAATTAATAAAATAAATTATACGGAAATATCACACAAATTGAGTTAGCCTCAAACTAAGTTCGGGACTTGTATGGACTAGTAACTCAACGACACTATATTTTATAATAAATACATAATATAGATAAACATCAAAGACCCAGATCAATAATTAAAAATTTAAATACCCCCGACACAATATAAGAAAAGACACACGTCAAACTTATATCACATCTCTTTTTGCGTTGGGGGTTAAAACATAGCTAAGAACATTCACCTTTTAAACTTAAACAAAATAAGATCATCCAAATCCATTTGTGAGTTATGATGCCATGCACACGTCAAACTGATGACACCCCTCTTTTTGCGTTAGAGGTTAAAAATACAATTCATCATGACCATGTAACTAATTGCTCATTTAAAAAGTAATAAACAATCACCCGTTGATGTTCTGCACTCGCCCAATGCAGGTGGAGAAGCAGTAGTTGTACGCTATCATCATCGACGGATATAGGCTCTGGAAGTCCAGAACTATCACTGGGTCAGAGTAGAAGCGGGACTCTGCAATGATTATATTAGAGAAACACATAATATTGTTATATAAATGTATAATGTACATAATTATAATAAAACGGTAACTGGGCAATGTCTTGGGAGATATAATATTAAGGGGGAAATTATGTCTGGGTCTTTTAAGGATCAATAGAAGAAAAAAACCCTATACTCCAAATTTATATTACCCTCTTTTTACGTCTCACACACTCTCGATTCAGTCACCTTTCTAACAAAAAAAAATTATCCAAATCGGTCCACCCGTTTGGGAGCTATGATGCCACAGGCAGACTGACACACACACGTCAAACTTAAAACATTCCTTGTTTTTTTCGTCGGGATTTAAAAAACATCATAAGAACTAGAAGATTTAATAGTAAGGACTAGGTCCAAAACCGTAAAAAAGAATAAAAATACTTAGTTTCCTAACGGCAAAAATAAATGTACCTGGTTCAAAAATAAGCGGTAAGCATTCCGGAGCTCTCATTGCCGCTCGCTGCTTAACCGTGGGAGACAAGGCGATGAGGTTGAGGGGCCTGGCCGCTCGCAGCATGAGTGATTCCACTCGGAATTGCGACCCACGAGACAGTACCTCCCACCATTGTAGGCCAAATAGACGTGCTAACTCAGATGTGCGATCTATATGGATACAGATTTCTTAGTTAACTTGAATAATAAATACATAAATGTATAAGGCCGAATCATAAGAGATTTGGTTAGTCCCAGTAAGTTAAGACTTGTGTTATCATATACAAACACCATTACACCAAGGAGGATAACTATACACATGAATAAACTACAGTTTGTCCTATGCAGAGATATATGACAACACACATAATTGTTATTTTAAGACACTAAATTAATTAATTACTTTACAGAAATTCTAAGTGGATCCATTGCAAGTTATGGTTTTTTTACTTAAGACTAAATTACCATTATTACATGAAAAATAATATTGCAGAAAAATAGATACTAACTTATAATATCTAACTTCTCCAACATCCTCACAGTTCCTGTCAGCCTCGTCATATAATACTCCACAGGTATCCACCTGAATATCCTCGATTCATGGTTCCACCACTCAGCCAATTGAGAATAACTGTACTTCGGAACTCTCTCCTTCAACACTTCATACATACAATTCTCGAAACTATAACTTGACAACGCTAACTCGTGCCGAAACAACCGCCACACGTTAAAACTGATCCTTCCAATTATTTTCCCCTCCAAATCATTATCTTGCCCTCTCCATTTCTTCTGTCTATGCTTCTCGGTTATTCTAGAAATTTCTCGGACAATTTCTAAGCCAAGAACCTGCGATCTCTCCAAAATATAACCCCACGAGTTCATTTCAATTTCATACCCACACATTATATCCGGATCATGTTGTTTTACTATTCCAATGAGCAGTTCCAACAACTCGCTTTCACTATTAACGTATGTAACTTTTGTGTCGAAAATACATCTGTCCAATAATTTAGGAGGTGTCATACTGTCTACTGCTATAATTTGTGTGATGGATTTAGCCAGAAAATGATCTGGTGGACAGTCATTAGTGACCATAATGAATATGGCTTGTATTTCATCTATCACGGGGTCTGGATTTAGATCCTCTCTTACAGATGTTAGAACTTCTGTTAGCATTACTGTCAGAAAATCGACCTAAAAATTATATGACATGAATGTCTACTAAATTGTACTAATTTATGAGAGTAATAGTAAATAACAGAGCTTCTTGAAATTTTGTATACACCAAGTCTAAACCTGACTAAATGAACATAGTTTAGTGTGTTGTTTACTGTATATATGTATGTAAATTATGTATGGTCCTAGAATGGTAAAGGTAGTGTATTTAATGTTTATCATTCACACTATTATTGTAACAAATAATATAAAATAAACTATAGACAGTTAGGTTATAACAGAGAAGAGTTTTCAAATTTCAAATACTTACTTCTACTGCTGGAGTGTCAAGCGTGTTCTCATTTTGATTCTCACGGCCACCGAAGCATAAGAATGACCCATCTGGTTGCATAGTTATTTGAAGTGTGGTATTTTCATTTGGCTTATCCTGAAATTCCACGGAGCGAAATTTAGTTTTAAAAGGGAGTATCTGGAATAATATATGTAAGCACTAGCTTTTACCCACGGCTACGCTTGCAACCCATAATTCCCGATCCTTAGGGGATTTTCCAAAATCCCTTTCTAATGAGTAAATCACACTACTCCGTTGCTCCGTTTGACGTGAAAGACGGACAAACAAACACACTATCACATTTATTTACATTAGTATATAGAATTTTTTGCAATCCCTTACCTGACCTTCCAAACTTATACTATTATTAATTTCATCATCATTCAGTCCTATAGCTTGTGAGTTTTCCAGGTCATCTAAATTTTTACTAATTTCATTATCAACTTTAATTTCTGGTTTCAAAACTTTATTTTCTTCCAACGCCTTTAACACTTGAAACTTAGTTGGAGGCCTTTTGATTGCTTCTAAAATAGTATTCTTATTGCCGGCCAAAAGTGATTTTAAAACTTCGGGTTTTGTATTATCCTCAGACATTTCATTAGTTTGTATAAAAAGTAATTGACGCCAAGCTTCTATACTTGTCGTGTCCAAAACCTTTTCAAGTGGTTTCTGATCTTTAGATAGCTTACTCTGCACCTTTAGTATTATTTGCCCTATTTCTACTTTGTCACCTACATCTTTGTGATCAGAAAAAAATGGCTGCAAATTTTTTACTTTAGGAATATTGTACTTTTCTAGTGACGACAGTATGTAATTCTTTGTTGGCGGTCTTATTTTTGGTGTAACGATAGTTATTGCCTCAGTTTTAATTGTATTTAGGTCTTTGATGTCCATATTAATCTCATCATTGATTTTCTCGGACTCACTTTCATTATTTTCAGTCTCATCTTTTTTAAAACTTAAATTACTATTTAAGGATATGTCAAAAACTTTAGACATGTCGTAGAAACTCAAAATACCCTGTTTGTTATCAAATGAGGAATCGATTGTATTATCGATAAAAATTGAATCATTCGAATGTTTAATTACATCCTCTTCGACATGAATATTTTTATTTACATTTGAAGTACCGGCTTCCGGTATAAATTTATTTTTTATATCATATGCGTCAGCTACGTTTGATTTATTGTGCTTTATAGTAATTTTATCTACTAAATCCATTATAGATGTTTCTTCTGCATTTGTTTCATTAGAATTTTCTGAAAAGCTTTGAGGCTCAGCCTTAACTGCTTTTTTTAAATGTAAACTAGAAATACTATCAATAGTTTCTCTCGAAGCGTTAATTTCATCACAGTCACTTTCGTCCTTATTACTATTCATTACATTAGATTTTTTCTTAGGCTTAGATAGCCCTAATTTAAAGGGTCTCATTTTTCTTTTCCTCACTTTTTTCACATCTGAAAATATTTTCAACATAATATACCAAAATATTAAGATCATTTGGAATTATAATTAAGATTAATCTGTAAATACTCACGATCATCATCAAAAGTGCCATCTAACTGCGGTATATTCGCCCCTTCCCAAAAAGAATCGTTCCAAGACGATTCATTTTCGTCCTCTTTACTGAAAAATAAAACATGTAAGGAATGAAGTGTCAAAAATCAAATAATAAATATCAGGCTTTAAAATTCTTTCAATGCTACTGCACTTTTGATATCTTCTGTAAACTCAAATGTAAAATGTTATTATGAAATCAACTTGAAAGACATTTTTTCACAAATATTTCACTTTTTTTCACACAACACAACAATTATTAATATTTTAACTACCTGAGTTAAGCTACAAACTACTATTCGCAACTACGACTGCTGAGAAGAAACGCCGATAGAAAATTGTGCAGTTCTTTGTCCTGCGATAAGGGATTACTTTTTTTTATTATAAAAATAAAGAAAAGTACAAAGTAAATATTAAATATAAACTAAAACAAATCAACATCGTGATCATACGGTAAGCTATATTGGCCACTAACTACGTGCTTCCAATAATGTAAAATACTGGGAACAATGAAAATTGTCAAATATACAACGTAAGCTAATACACAAGAAAATAAATACAGAAGCTACAAATACCTTTTGTACATATCCATCAATACAGTCTCTTCGTTGAACACTTGTGAATATTCATCATCATGATCACTCTCGTTGTCATCAGCAGCGGGCGTGCACATCACACTGTCCTGTTCCACTGGTCGCTCATCCATGTCTTGTAGCAAATCAACTAGCTCTAAGTCTTCACTGTTCACTGTAAACAAGTAATTAAATTCAAATTTTAAAAAACCCGCACTGACTCTCATCCCGCGCAGAATGTAAAAGTCAATCAAGGGAAAGGGCTTGGAATTCTCATAGGCGATGGGCTAGCAATTTGTCACTATTTCTAAATCTCAATTCCAGAAATAGGCCCACTATTTTTCTAAGCGTTGCCTTCGAGTCTACAACCCCACCTATAACATATAACACCCCACTTTATCTTTTCTTTATCCCTACAAGTCAAATAAACACAAATAAATAAAATTTTAGACAGGCTCTAGTTATCACCCTTTTGGATAGCTGCAAAGTACACAAGCTATTTTTTTCAGTCAAAATCTATATTTAATTCTATATTAATTTAATACAAAAATTACATATGACATGTAATTTTTGTATTAAATTTCACAATTCACATATCGAGTGTGTAATTTAGTGTCAAAAAATTTATTGTAATCTATATTCTATTCTACATGGTGTACAAATGTAATAAAAAAGAAAAAAAAATCTTTACCGATCAAATTAAAATTTGGCACAAATGCAAAATAATCACATAGGTGTATCAGGGTTTTTCCAAATTTTGTTTTTAGGGGCAAAAAGGGGGCAAAATGCTTATGTTAATTTCGCTATTTTATATAGATTAAAATTGTACTGTACAATATATGAATCAAATAAATAATATAAAAGATATTATAAATTAAACACCAAGTGGTGTATAAAGAGACATTTTTTTACTTTGTTTTTTTTTTTATAAATAACGCCTAACGAAGTGGGCCCGGTCAGCTAGTTAGATATAAAAAGCCACGCCATTCAGGGAATGAGGTATTGAAGAAGTTGTGTAGCACAAGCTTATTACTTTGTCCTATCCTATCCTACTAATATTATAAATGCGAAAATTTGTAATGATGAATTAAACTTTACAGTGATATTGGTTATGTATCACAATAACATATAGGCTAAAGACCAAATACCACGCGAGCGAGCCGCGGGCTAAAGCTAGTACTTTATATGATTTTAAGACACTTACATAAAACTTGACTATAATGTATACTGCAGTTCAAAGCGACACTCTCATCAACTATTGTAGCATCAGCTTTTCCTGTCAGGGTTTCATCCAAATCCCTTCTGAACGTATCACTAAGACCAATAGAATGTCTCCGATCAGGCAAATGTACACTTACATCTACAGCATCAAACAACTGTGAGCCTTCCATACTCTCTGCAGGATAATAAACCTTTTCTCTCTCATCTTGATGCTCATTCTCAATTATCACAGGGTTGTTTATATCATTAGACATTTTGATCAAAAATATTTGCTCATATTTGTAATGTGACTCTGTCTCGTCAGCTTTAATTCTTCCCTGAGACAGTGACTTTGAAGC
Organism: Cactoblastis cactorum; assembly: GCA_020352625.1. Classification (NCBI taxonomy): domain Eukaryota; kingdom Metazoa; phylum Arthropoda; class Insecta; order Lepidoptera; family Pyralidae; genus Cactoblastis; species Cactoblastis cactorum. The sequence continues at coordinate 19,571 of JADGIL010049455.1, forward strand.
CATGGACATGTTCAGTTGTTTACGCCTTTCTTTCTCCTGGTTCCATACTTCTTCTAAACCTGGATTTTCTATTCCATCACCTTTGCCTATTCTTTGTCGGTTTATGATGTGACTTGCTATACAATCAGCTTCATAGAAGCATGAACTTTCCGCTTTAAGGTGAGTATTCTCAGGACTTTCTACAGGCTCATTACTATCTTGTGATAATCCTGTTTTACGAAACATGACAGTTTGCAAGTCTACATTGCTCATTCCGAAAAGGTTGAAGTCTATAAAGAACTGTAGCGTGAAGTTGAGGTGTGATTCGTGTGGCTGGAAGGGTTGTCCCAAAATAGCACCATTGCTACATAACTCTACTGCTTGTTTAATCAGCCCAGGATTGTAGAGGAACACTTTAAGATACAGATGATCTTTGTCATGAAATCCATAGAAAGGCCTATAAAGAAAATGTCACACCAATATAACTACAGATTAAAATTTTGGAAAAATGAACCATACCAGGTACCATTAGAAATTCATCGTGATCCGGAATCCTCCAGTTTATTTTATTTTTTTATTTAAAACTTGAGTGCGTTTGACCTCAATCTCACCTGATGGAAAGCGACGATGAAGTCTAAGGTGGAGCACGCAAACTCAAGTAATGCCTATTCACTCTTGCCTTAAAAATTCCCATATTGTATGAAAATGTGCCAGTATTATGTAATAGGTCGGGGAAAAAGTTCCTTCGCATTTTTTAAGAAAATTTAAAACATTTTTTAATATAGTTTATTGACATTTAACTAAAGTATGTATGTACCATTTTGTTCGATAATCTTTTGCCATCTTGTAGGCAGGGACA
>JADGIL010049464.1:0-20548 GCA_020352625.1 Cactoblastis cactorum
CCAGGGTCTTGGATGTTTATCTATATATGTATTTATTAGATAGTATCGTTGAGTTAGTATCCCATAATACAAGTCTCGAACTTACTTTGGGGCTAACTCAATCTGTGTGAATTATCCCTATATATTTATTTATTTAATATAATTGTTCTATAACAACTAACGAACCACGTCCAGTTTACAAATCAACTAAGAACAATCACTATTACAATGTCTCGGCCACTCTGTCCGTCTGATTGTTAATCAATCTGTTCACAATGAACTCACGAGTGCCCACCACGTGTTTTTTACGTAATGACGTAACCGCATCACAGACAAACACACACCTGATGTGTAGTATTACATGTTGTAGACGAAACAATGATCTCTTTAATGGACCATATTAACTGATTTTTCTGGTAATACGTTCAATATGTAATTTAAAATGAACTAGCTCATTTACAGTGCACTCATTGGTAATAATAAGGAGCCAGTATTGTAGCTTTTTGTCTTTTAACTTCACACATATCTAGACATACATTAAAATTATATATGTATAATTATATCATTGAAAGTTACGCGAGATGACATAATTAGTGTTTATACGGCTAACTCACGTTAATTTTAGTCGGTAACACTGACGACCGTTTCAGTCTATTCAGAAGGCCATCTTCAGGGCGAGTACTAGGAACGTCTCGACGCGGCTGTTCCTTATGCACTCTAGCACAAGTTACCGCCTAAATTTAACGTGAGTTAGCTGTGTAAACACCAATTATATGTATAATCCCAATTCCAAAAATTTGACAGATATTATAAAGCTAGCAAGCTAGCACACTGACAGCGAACATTTGATATATCACTACGTATAAAACAAAGTCGTTTTCCGCTGTCTGTCCATATGTGTGCTTAGATTTTTAAAACTACGCAACAGATTTTTATATGGTATTTTTTTTTATTACATAGGATGACTCACAAAGAAGGTTTTCAAAGTGCGAAACCGGGGTGGATCACTAGTCTACATATAAAAGCGAAAAGTTATTGACAGGACCGCCTGATTCACATCACGAAATCTTAAAAACTAAAATTGTTAATGGAGATTTCATTTTGGACGTAGGTATTCATTCCCTAAGACGGGATTTTACAAAATTCCCACGGGATCGGGAATCATGGGACGCGAGCGTAGTCGTATAGTATATATTAGAAATGGATACCCTCAAACCGTTGGTAACATACCTTTATAATTACTCTTTACAAACACGAGTATAAGCCACTGGAATTACGTACATTATATTTAATTCTGAAGTGTTTACCAAACGTTATTTACCGGCACGGCAACCAAAGCAAGGTCGAATGAATATGTATAATTTCTAGTATTACAATTAAAGTATAGTTCCGAATATGACTGCTGACAGCAAAGGAAAATCTAGACCTAATTGATTTTCCTGTAAGTTTTTAGACTACCTGCCAATTTTTACAGGATCGTAAATAGCGGTTTATTTACGCTCCTGTAAAAAGTGGCGAATTATTTGTAATTCCTTAAATATTATAAAGCCTGGCTGAATGAAATATATATGTATTGTCTCTTTAAAAATAATGTTTTTAAATTCCAGTGGTGTCACTTTTTCACCTAATCACGATTTTCGCGTCAGATTTTTTAAGACATTAAAAGCGGGTTGATAGCGGCAAGAAAATAGTTTTGGCAACTTATATCTTTGGTAAGATAACTAAATAACTTATTTCGATAAGTTGTCACAAATTAGGTAGTTTCTTTCCACGTTTTATTTCATACACGAAAATTAAGCCTATTTTTAAATCTCTTACAATTCATTAAAGTTATATTTAATGTTAATTAAGATTCAAATTGTTGTAGCATTCGGAATGGCACCTTAATAGCTTGTTGTTAGAAATGCGTAGTCACGCATGGTACAGGGTGCAATGACTCTACGTAACACTGGGCGCCGTTTGTACATTTAATTATCTACTTAATCAGCTTTTTAGATACTGGCCGTTACAGATTTACATTTATTTTAAGATTTGTAAATGGAAGGGCATTTTCTTCTTTTTAAAATACATAGACACTTAAAGTGTTTCTGGTATTTACCTATTTTACATTATTAGTAAATGTTATTTTTTCGAAGCAATTTATATAACAAAAAAAGTACGAGAAAAACTAAATATCTACATACCTACTCCTCTGTTATACCAGAATTTGTAAATCAATAATACTTATAGCATCATAATTTAAGAAGCTCTAAATCCAACACCTAAAATTCTAAATAATCAAAAAAATAATCGGTAAAGAAAACTTATAAAAGGCTCAAACCTTTTCACTTAGCCGGTCATTTAACCATCTGAACACGATGATTTATTATAAAGCCAGTGAAAGTGTTGACTCTTTCAACGCAAGTGATTGATGAAGCGTTCAGTTTTTCTACCTTTTCCTTGCCGTGTTAACTTCTGGACCCTCATAAACCTGGCCCACGTTTTATGTTTGACACTTCGTCCCCTTTTTGCAGCGAGACTTTAATCAAAATATCAGATTTTTGTTTTTTTAACAAAGGATAAATGACATAAACATAATGATAATGGCATAATAGGGGCCAAAACTGCTGGAGTTTCTTTCGGCATTTCTTCTCAGTAGTGGTCGTTCCGAAATGCTGGTAGTGTATAGCTTGAATGAGATTTAAATATTTAATTATTGGTGACGTGAAAAAGTGCCTGTGAAGGTCTAATTTCTGAATAAATATTTTGATTTTGATTTAAACTATATCATTGAGAAAATATTTAATTCTTCTGTAAATCTCAACTTCAAATTTATTTTCCCTTTAGAATAAGTATATTCAAAATAAAATGAAAATAAAATATAGTTGTTGATCAAGAACTTCCATAAATACTAGGAAAAGATATTTTTGTAAAAACAATTTACAAAATTTTTTAAAAGTTGCTTCTTAAAAGTAAAATTTTCAAATCCAAAGATGAATTTAACTTCGGATCAGGCAGCGAGGGGTCAGGCCAAGCCATCAATAGGCTTTTCCTAGGGTCAACGTTCGCTGATCCAATTGAATACTGAATGGGCCTTTACGCGATTATGATGAATGGCTTCAAGGGTCGGCGACCTCAGCGAAATTTTTCATTTTCTACATTTTTTACCTGGCCTCAATGTGAAAACAGTAATCAGTCTTCACTGAGTCACGATTTTTGTGTTAGATTTATTTGGATAACAAAAAATATTTTTTGCAACTTTTGTAATATTGTTCATCAGCTTAATAACAAGATGATATGCTGTTCTTATACTGTTATAGGGCTTCGTTCGCCTCTTTATTTTGCATTCGATAATACAAAAAATACGATACTAAAATGCATTTGTTCGTCTAAATAATTTTAAAAGTAATCGTTCATCTTTAATGGTTGGTTTGTTGCAGGAGAAAAATCATAATTTTATCTACCGCAGGACAGTATAAAACCTTGATTAATCTAATAAATATCTAATCTAATAATAAAATACTCAGATTACAATTAATATATGTAGGTACAAGAAGTAGATAAATGCTGCATTATTAAAAATTTGTATAATTTTGCATACCTTGTATGTGTCTAGTTTAAACCATAACAAAAACGGAGTGAAACAAATACTATCGACGAATTATGCAAAAACCAAGCCGAAGACAGTCAAATCAATGGTTTCATCATCGGTTTAAAAAATAGACGCCTATCGTTAGTTCATCGGGCATTCTCACCATGTGAATCACCAGATTCGGCGGTGAATATAAATGGTCAAAATAAACTGTCGCGTCGCTGACTCACTGATGTAAAAGTGTTACTTTGTGGCGCTTGCGCGTGCGCCGCCAGATTGCAAATCACGGGCGGCGGCGATTTAATTAGCGATTTGTATTAATTAAGCCTGTTATAGGCATAAGTCGTGACGTGTGAAGAATTGTAATGATCTGAAGTTGACATTGTGAAATGAAGCAACCGAACGTGTCTAAAGGAATAAGCCTGTCTCATTAATAAAAAAAACAATTTTCAATGGGATTCAAGAGAAACAGACATACAGGCCCTTAAAGGCCGGCAACGCTCCTGTGACCTCCCGGGTGTTGCAGGTGTTTATGGGCGGCGGTGATTACTTAACATTACTTGACCCGCTTGCTCGTTTGCCTCCCTCTGCCATAAAAAAAAACTGCCGTCAAAAAAACATTCGTCACCTTCTATAGAATTAAACAATTTTTTGGTTTTTATTTTACATACATACACATGATCACGCCTTTTTCCCTTAGGGGTAGCCAGAGACTACATTCTTCCACTTACTGCGGTCCTGACATACTTTCTTCGCTTCATCCACTCTTCCTCATCAATCTTTTTATACACGCTCGTCGATCAAGGATACTTCTGACCTGCCATTTCCTAAGAATATCTTTTATTTTATTGGCTGTTTCTTATTATAGTCTACCATGCCTTGTTCACAGTTTTTGTGGTTTCAATATTTCGAAAAATAGTTAAAATTTTTGAAACAGGTAGTGGTATCTACAATAGCTCAAACGTATTTCAAGAGTAAGTAATTAAATTAAAATATTGACTAAATATCAAACAGCTCATGCCTTATACCACGGCGTAAGATGTACTATGACGACACTATGTCAAAGTTGAAAACTTTAACAATATTTTAGTCGACTTAAAATGATAACCAACTTACAATCAACCATTTATGGTGAGAACTGGCACATACCTGAAATAAAGAGACGATTTATTACTTTTCGCACATTACAAAACAATATTCATTATAGCTCGAAAATAAAATAGCATATAAACTTACTTAACACATTACAACTCAAGGTTTTGGGTCAAACAAACACATATAATCATCTTTGTATAAAGTATGTTTCTCTTTTATATATTTTAAAGTTTTGAGTTTTATAGGCGACTATTAAATAATTTTTTTTATCGTTGACTTTATTAGAAAATAATTATCAATGTAGACTTATCACAGTTATTAAAGAAATACAAATCATGTAAAGATAATAATAAGATATAGAATGAAATTTTTTCAAAAAGAAAGTTCAGAATATTAGACATAACAATAGACGAATCTTATCTAGCAATGCATTTTTATCATTTAAATATCATGCTTGCACACAATGTCATATCGTAAAAGCCACGGCGAGGACCATGACCATGGTCAGTCATTTTCATAAACATGGGACCATGATTTTCAGTTTTGTGGTTATATTAAAGTGATACGTTACTGACTCACTCATCACGAAATCTAAGTAAGTGGCCTCAAATTTTACGTGATGGATATTTTTTAGAACGTAGGTGCTCGCTAAAACGGGTTTTACAGAATTTTCACAGGATCGGGATTATGACCTGGAGTCCTATGCTAAGCTAAAACTTGTGTTACATGACCTCTATCCCGACAATTAATATTATATAAATAAAATAAAAATAACTTAAAACTAGGTCAATAAACAATCAGAGTATCGATTCATTCATTGTTTAACGTATTAATTAATTAAAATAACACTTACGATTAATGCAAGTCACGTGGCCCAATCACCGTGACAAGAACCTATTACCGAGTACCGGTCACTGGTATCAGTTGTGATCGCATTAACACTGTTACCAATACTAGTTCTGTCACATTATCAAGTAAATTACTGTCACTCAGATTCACGCATGGTTGTCTATCAGAGATGGACCTAATTTGGCTGTCCTGTTAAATAGCCTGTATGACTTAAGCGTTTATGTCAATTCAATAATATTTATATAATATAAGAATTGTAAACACTGATTTCGTGAGCATCATTTTCAGACTATACCAGCCCAATATTGGTCATAGACCCTTTCCTCGAATCATTTCTCGTAAGCTCATCTGTCGTCTTTCCATCTGCCTAAAATAGATTTCCAACCTTCAAAAATCCTTTCTTTGGGAAGTATGCCAGACTTTTTGTATGTAATTTTTTTCTCAGTAAAAGAAAATAGTACATAATATGTACTATTTATTGACGCTTTTTAATCTTCGCTTGAGAATAGGTAAATAATATTTAGTATTTTGATGCCAAAGAAAGATTTAAAATTGAAACCTGTAATGAATCATCCATCGTCCAGTAATTCTCTCAATAGACATTTGCACAAGAAAGTAAAACTATACATAGAAACTTAGATCCTCTAGTTAAAATTTTGTATGTATAGAGTGCAGTCTCATGAGAGTCACTTTCAGATAGAAATACGCTTTCCCATTGCATTAGTTAAACTAATTCACCTATTAATCCACAAGAGGGCTCACGAAGACGTCTCATTAATTTTCTCTCATTTCCATATCTCTACTATCGACAGCCAATATATTTGCGCTCTTTAAATCGATTTGGTCTTTACAAAATTATTCAGTAGCATCATATTTCCAAGCAAAGCAAGAACTCCTTTTAAAATACAAATAACCGACTTGTTTAGAATATAATTCATATAGGTAGAAGAAGATGGGAATGATTGACAGTTATACCTTGTAACCGTCAATTATTGCCACTTTCATATCAATAAAATTAGTGACAATGAGTTCCCAGTTACTGGTGAACATGCTAAAGACAAAAAGATTCTGACCAACGAATACAAAAATATGTCGTCGATAATGCGTCATCTTAGATGAATCCATAATGATAAATCTATAAAAAATACGAACCACGAACAAACATAATAACTAGAAGCATGTTACGTTGCGTGGCTACCATGGCCGCCAGACCGTGGATCGCAATGGAATTGCATTTGTTAGAATCGAGCTCCGTAAAACATCAATTCTGTTTAAACAATTGCATAGAAGTAGCGTGTAATGATGAAAAGGAATTACAATTACACCCGGCAGAATGCAAGAATGTTAATGATTATCTCCATCCTATTGTAAATAATGGCCAACCATTGTAAAATATTTACTGAATTAACTATTACAAAGTAGTCATTTATTTAGCTCTTAATCAAGACGAAAATATTGATAGTTTTAAATTTTAAGCGACTTTTTTATTTCTATGTTATGCAATTATAGTTGGCGTTTAAACACTAATGCATATAGTATCTTATTCCAAATGAGATAGTCACATGCAGATAAACAAGCACAAGATTCAATAAATTCTCATAATAGTCAGGAAAAGAGAACCATACTTAAATAGAAACCAAAACAACTTTGATAGATGGAAGCAAAACAAATTGTACCGATCAAATTTACATAATGCTTCGAATACGAAGCAAATTATGGGTAATAATTGAGTTTAGTCCAATAAAAGGAAGCTACACGGCGTGCAAAGCAGAGCGCGCACACTATGCAAGTCATTGTAGACAAAAGAATTACTTAATGGAAACGATCCATAGACAGATACAAACTCGACTAGGTCCAAGGTATGAATTATCAGCGAGAAAGATTTGAAAGTTAAAAATTCGACATGAATGATAGCTTATATCATAGAAAGTTACGCGAGATGACATAATTAATATATTAACGGCATTACTCACGTTAATTTTTACTTGGTAACTCCGACGACCGTTTCAGCCTATTCAGAAGGCCATCTTCAGGGCGAGTACTAGTAACGAATGAATGATAGCTTAGAGAATATTGAATGATAATCAGTTAGATGTCATACTGCCACCTCTTTCGCGGTCGGCCCCTACGCCTACGCCCTTCCAGTATCTAGAGGGTCGTTTGTTGTGCCCATTTGTTTGGTAGCCGCGGTTGCTCTAAATAGAAATCTATTGAAGAAGAAAGAGAAGACCTTTGCCCAGTAGTGGGACAATTCAAAGGGCTAATAAAAAAAGACAGATATTATACTGTCCGCTTTGCTTAGATAAAAGAAAAGCTAGATAAACAGTAATGGCGAGTTGGCAGTTAAGAATGTTAAATTTCTGATATACCTATATACTTTCTGATAATGTAGTTATAATTCTAAATATTTGTCTGCAGCCCTTCAGGCTTGTAGGGACCATTACTGTTGAGTTTCTTTCGGCGTGTTCTTCTCAGTAGTGGTCGTTCTGAAACGCTGATAGTTTGTAGCTTTGCAATCACCAAATAAATAGTATGATGACAATTCAAATGTGTCAACATTTGGCCTATTTGAATAAAAAACTTTTTGATTTTGATTTTTTGACCACAATATTCGGAAACACACGCAAATTATATCACCATAAAAATATCTCTCTCTGAATATCTCCATCTGAATCTCCATTATATCAATTGACCCATGATTCAGTTTACCCCGTAGAGAGTTAGTCTAAAAGACCGGATACTGTGTATAGCATTTATTTTTTGTATGTATTTGTATTTGTGAATGCAAAGTAAGAATTTTGGAAATTTCAGCTCATAAAGTTTGTATTTAATATTAATTTTCTAAGTTTCTGCAAGTTAAGCTTTGGGTAAAAGTTAATATTCTACAAGTATACTCATAGCTAGGTTCTGAATAATTGGACGTTGGACAATTATTTTCATGGCTGTGTGATTATGTAAATCTAAGGCAGATGGAACTACCAAAAAGTTAGTCATCAGAACGGAACAAACAATCAAAAATAAGACAAGCTCATTGTTAAATAACATAAGAAATGTAATTCATTTTAGAAGAGATTATTCTTTTTTATTTATTTATTATACGGTGTATATTTTTTAGTTGACAGACTTAACTCTAGGTCTATAAAATCTTAATGTAACTCTTTCTACTAAACACCATTTTAAGAAAAATCTTGTTGAGTAGAATTTTATCTTATGATTTTCATTCATTTCTCTTTATTAAAACTTTGTCTGATGATGAAATAATGTACACTTTTAGAGCTGTGTCACATTATTGATATATTCGATTGGTTTTTTTTATTGATTTTGCAAATTTGACGATCAAAGAGTTAAAAAACGTTGAGCTCTAAAACTGTATAATATAAATTAAATCCTAAATACATAATATTTTAACACTACGATCGCTCAACTCTCTCACCTCAAAAGAATTCGATTCAGATCGTCCGATATTCTGATACGGTTACGAAACGCCGATACGATCGTACTTTCAAGATGTTTTGATGACGTCTGGTTGGATAACAAAGCTCATTGCGTAAAGCTGCGAGCTTTCTTACTGGTTCAGACAAACCTATCGATCATTGGATTTGTCGTCGTGAAAAATTGTCTGTCGTAAGTGAAATCTGCTTTGATAAAAAATACTGTAGAACAGACAATACTGTTGTCTAAGAAGCTGTTCCCTGCTAATGTTTCTATTGTAATTGTATTACGTGTTGTTACATCGTTAATAATAATCAGGTGTATGTATTGCATATGTTTGGATAATTTCACAGATCATGTTTTAATGACGCCTGAATGGCGGCTATCAGCCCATGCTCCGTCCGATGAGTGGGAAAGCTGGAGGCCCAACTTCTCAAGGTTTTTTATAGGCCGGCAACACTTCTGTAACCCCGCGGGTGTTGCAGTTGTCTATGGGCGGCGGTGATCACTTAACATCTCGTGACCCGCCTACTCGTTTGCCTCCCTATGACATAAAAAAATGATCTGTGGATAATTTAGTATTTTTAGTGTAATCTTAATTTATCTCGAAAACTAGCATTAAACAGGTTGTAATTCATTATGTATGTACTCGTATGTTGACAACACAATTATCGTCACAATAGCGCTTTGAATTTCTCACACGCACTACTTTCTACGTTGCAAAGGTCGCAATTAATACAACTTTTGTATGACCTTATTTCGCACGGGAGATAGAGGAAATTCTAAAAATTTAAGTTTCATCCAGACCTCTCTCATTTTTTCTACTTCTCTTTCAGCATAAGAAATGTAAAAATAACCATTAATATCCAGGCGTAAATACAATAAAACAAATATTCTTCAGTCATCAGCACCCAATCTACGGGTAGACGCCCAGTTGCGTCATTAATATAAAAGTAGGATTTGGGACACAAAAATACATGTCTTATGATTATCCAAAAAATATTTTTATTCACGATATAATTAATCGATTTAAGGTATAATACCTTCAATATATCTACTTAATCTAGATAAATTACTAGTATTTTTACGAAAAATAATAAATACAGAAACTATTTCTCTTTACATCTTACGGGGTAGACATAACCAATAAATTACATCTCTAGAAAAAAGCTTAGAGACGGAGCAGGCAATTAATAATAAACATGTTGCTTCGTTTCGGTTTATCTAACAATCACGCAGATAAGAATCGCGAATTCCGTACAAAAAATCATGTTCCGGAGATCGCGCAAGTAGAACAAATATCTTGCGTCATCGATGGAGATAAGGAACCGGCTAACGCGCCCTGTCGGAAGCGAGCACACTACTTTCCGCATTGATTGCTAAACCAAAGGGTGCAATTTCATAAAAAATATGGATTTTATTTCTTTATGTCCCTATTAACTTACAAAAGGGTTTTCTTAGTAGCTTTGTAGCTCATAAAATGATGTAATTTTTTTAGCCTTTTGATAGGTATTTACATTATGATTGAATTATATCTAAAAAATATATAATTTTTATTTATCGTTACATGTTTAAAGACAAAGAAATATACAATTTCCATATAAGATCATGTTTTAAGAATTGACGCCTCGATTTATACTGTGATGTGAATCCAATTTTTAAAAATATTACCAAATTATCAGTGAAGTTGTCGATCAATTTAAACAATGTAAAAACTAACAACCAATCACAAAAAAGGATTGCACTAAAATAAACAATAATAAAGGCAGAATGCTGGCCGTAATTAGAAATAAATTCAAAAATAGAACACAAGTGATTCGATTACGTTAGGAACGAGTCACTATCGAGCCGGTAGCCGGTCGTGACTCACGCTGGCATGGTAATGTGAACATGTTAATTGCCATAGCTGTTCTATCAATGTAATCTCTTCCGTAAATATTGGCGGAAAATTTCGTGTGCGACTCTTATGTAACTATCTCAACCTTTTGATAATCGAAGTGAAAGTTTTTTTTGACAAAATTGATATGCGTCCGTAATAAACTAAGTATTTTTTGATGTTTCTGTTGACGAAGCGGCAAAACATGTTTTTCAATATAAAAATAATAGTATCTTACTACCGTTTAGATAAAAATACTTTGTTTAGATTAAAATTTACAATTTTAAAGATAAGTATATATATTTACGCGATTAAGTGAAGTTAATCGTAAACATTTATTTATTTAAATATTAGTTTATGTATACAAAAATACTCTGTAAATGTGTGGATTGTTGTAGCAAAATAAACATATTTTTTAACCCCGATGCGAAAAGAGAGGTGTTATAAGTTTGATTTGTGGGTATGTGTGTGAACCAATTAGGATTATACTTTTTTGTCAGAAAGGTGACTTAATCGACTTACTTTAGCTATGTTTTAACCCCCTACGCCAAAAGAGGGGTAAGTTTGACGTATGTTTTGTTATATTGTGTCGCGTGTCTTTTAAATTTGTTATCTTATTTTCTTAATCATTCGAAATCAATTTTCGAACGTCAAACTTATACCTAGATTAGATCATTATCGGTAAGGGATGAACCTATAAGCCATCCAAATGCCCAATAGGGAGTAACAACGAAATTTATAATCAATATAAAATATATAGCAATTATGGTTTGTAAATTGAGGAAAAAATCATCATATAATATTTTTCAACCAATTCGATATGAGACTGAATGTTACCCAAAAGTCATTCAGATAAAGGGTGATGGGGCAACACTGCTGGTAGTAATCGTACAGAAGGTGAATTTATTAATCAAATCTTATTAGATTATTGAGTATTAACTTACTATAAAGTCTATACCTGCACCGGCCAATGTGACGTCTCTCTTAGGATTAGCTAAAATTGTTTCTAACATGGATCTAATTACAACGACTATTAGTTCAGACATTTAGACCTTTGGTTTGTGTTACCTTTTCCGATCATTTATTATTTATCATTTGTATTCCAAAAACAGGTTGGTATCTCTTATACAGGGAAGACAGAGCCAAGAATCATATGATTCGAAGACCATATTTAGCTGGCTCTTGGGCTTAGTGGTACAATGGAGATTCAAAGTCTAATCTTCTGTTATAAACTCTGAAGTTTAAATACTTCATAAGATTTTACTTACCATTGTGTCAACATTTGTTACCATAGAAGCTGGTAGATTCTTTTTCGGAACTATTGACATGGTTTACTGGTTGTAAGGACTCTCGCGAAATTCACGATATTCAGAGAAATGAAGATCAACTACTTTGTCAACTTACCTGAAACAAAATAATTAAATAAATTAATCATAACAATCGTACTTCAATTACACAAGGGAACCAATAGTTAAACAACGAAAATTAAATATGTCAAATAAAGAAGACTTTGTAGAATGGTGATTTTTAAACAGACAACAGTTTTAAACGATTTCATTTCCAATAGAGCAAAAGGAAATCATTAATCTTGTTCAAACACCTGATAAACGCCACTCGTCAAGTCACGTACATCGGAATAATATCATTAGAGGTAAAGGTAATAAACAAATGAAACACGGCGTTGTCACGAGCATCGCTCTGAGCAGAGCCGGTTATAGGCGGCGTTCATGCTGGAAGAGATGCGCGGGCGCAGGCAAGATTATTCGAATGAACTTTATGGAGAAAACGCTGCAGTGGAGTTTGTTGCACCATTTTTTCTTTGGAACTAATAGTAAAATTATTAATAAGTGAATTATTGACGTCAATTAAATTTCAGCTTCGCTAAATTATAAAAACTTAAAAAAATATATTTCCGAAGCACTATAACTACTTGAATAAAAATATTTTGACTCTAAAGATTTTGATAAAACAATTACAGACTACAATATTTATTGTTTTTCCAGTTAATTATTAATGGCCTCAAATTCGATTGAATCTGACGCACAAAATAACTACGAGAACTGGAATAAAGACAGTTACATCATTTAGGAGTTTTTGGTGTTACATTATGATTTTAAATTTGATTTGGCGATTATGACCTTTAGTAATATTAATTTTTATTTTTAATAAAATCTTTATCTTTTAGAAAATACCACAGTTGATCACGTCTGGACTATAGGCTAATGTAACCACAGCCTTACTGCTAACATACGGTCTATTGTAACGTCAGTACAGGCGGGCTCGCCTTATATATCTAGAAAGAGCTAGGAAAAGGAATACACACTGAGGGCAAAAAAGTCCTTTTAAGGGCACAGATAAACCATTAGCGTTCATCTGAAGTGGACATAGAAAAAGAGCAAGTGTTAAAGAAACGAACAATAATATTTCTTTTGTGCAGAAGTTGAATGCGATTCTGAAATCTTCGTTTTTGCAGTTCTAATAGTACCTATATATGTGCATATACGTTGTGTTTTAAATATGCTATATTTTCTTTTATTTGTGCCCATGAAAGTATAATAGTAACATTTTAAAATTTTCTTTTTTTTTCAAGATTTCGTAAAGTTTCTCGAAAGTTGCCATAATAAATATATAAACAGAGAATTCATTCCAGTTTTCATAGCTTATATTGTGCAACTTAAGCAAAACATTTTATACCAACCAAAAAATTGTGCCTGGTACCATACCATATGCCAACTAGTAAGATACTTAACTAATATAGAAGCTTTATCAAAAAATGTTGAACCAAAGCCAAGGATGTCGCATTTTAATTCCAAATCAATTGAACCAAAGCCAGAATCTATCGTTCAGCACAAGATCCAAAGAGACAACCCTATCAGCTCACGAATCAGGTCAAGGCAGCTTGCCAGGGACCGCGGATGATTGCATTGCAGTTTAGTGCATTCGAGGTCGCGGGAAACGTGACAGAAGACCAATTGTCATCACGTATCTATTTCGCAGGGTGGTTTCAAATTACACGTTATAATTGTTGTGGCTATGGTCTAAACGGGCTTGAATAAATATCGAGATTTATGTTCTTGGGAAGAGATACTTCTGACTAATTATGTGTATTGTTTAACAGATATGAAGTGATTAGTAGTAGTATGAGCTTGCTGCATGCTTTATTGCCTGCAGCATGAATGGGCCGGCTCATCCGGGGAAGTACCACACTCCCACAGAAGGCCGACGCCTGAATGGATATCAGCTGCCATGCTTCGTCCGGTGGGTGGGAAAGCCGTAGGCCCAACTTCCCCATTTGGGGAGGGCGGGGACTTTTAAAAGGCCGGCAACGCTTCTGTGACCCCGAGGGTGTTGCAGATGAGCGGCGGTGATCACTTAAAATTACGTAACCTGCCTGCTCGTTTGCCTCCCACTTACATAAAAAGGATGTGTTATGCATGAATGAAAGAATGAAATATAATTATTTTGCCACTGACATCAGTGCTTTCTTGGTGGCGACATACATAGTCCTCACAATTAGAATCCACCCCAGTAAATGTTCTGTAACAATAATTGGTAAGTATATAATTTTAAGAAACAAAAAAATTGGACATTTTGGCATAAACTTCGTCTTATCTGTACGATAATATCATGATAAAACTTTTTATCACTGACTATATTTATGCCAAGTTTTAAAATTGAGTTGTTTTATTTGATGATTAAAATTAATCTTGATTCACGCTTTAAAATGTAAACAGACAATATAGCTTCAACATAGAATTCGCACGGCGTTTACTTGATCACGGTAAGATAATAGTGATGGATAATAACTGGACCCGTGATTCAGTCGTGGGAATGATAATTGAAAAGCCTGGGAATGGTCAGCTCGTGATCTTAGACGATCGGTGAATCTGAATTCCACATCATGATAGAATTACTGATCTTAAAGGCAAAATTATGCCGACAATAAGAACATTTAAGACCTATAAATAACACAAAAATAATCTTATACTCGAAAATTAATTAAGACTTACTTTTTGGTTGTGTGGAAGCAATCAATATTAAAAAAGCAAAATGGTTAAGAAAATAAGTAACTCGAAAGATATCCATAACATACGTTACATGCTGAAAGTCTACAATTGACATTTTAAATTCATTAACATACGAGTACATTACAGAATAGCTAAAGAAATATTCAAAATTAATAAAACATATGGGCCAAATTACTATACACAAGAGGGGAACTCCCCACGTGGGAACGTGGGCAAAGATAACAGGTGATGTACCGATCAGTCACGGAACCCGAGTATAAGGTGCTTGACAACAGTCACTTGATACTTGTTACTCGAGTCACAGGTATACTCAATGGATGTAATAACCGTGACGAACGATTTTTCAGTCTGTTGCCCTTTGTATGTCAGGTTTTAGCAATGTTAAGAAACTGTTACAAAAATATCGCATTAATTCTTCAAGAAGTTTTATAATAATTTGTCTAAGAAACCTAAATTTGTTATTAATTTAATATTGTTTTTTTTCTAATGAAAGTGGGAGGCAAACGATCAGGTAGGTCACGTGATGTAAAGTGATCACCGTCTCCAAATTAGTGATATAAAATAAAGATTCCGAATGGGTAAAATTGCAAGCAGTTATTGGCACGAAAAATTTACAAACAAAATGAAATTACATTCTGGTATTCTAAATACTCGAAGTAATTAAAAGTACAAAGAGAGTTACAAAGAACAAAACACTCATATCTGGACGAAATGTTCATAAGAATCAATGTTACTACAAGCCAGTAGTTCTAATCGTTATAGTATTAATTATATGACATTACATATTATGCTCCAATCTGGCTGTGAAAAAGGATGACGAGCAGACAGAAATCAACACACACGTGTTACTGATGTCCTTGTCACTGAAATATCAGGGAGTGCGTCACGTGATATCAATAAATAAGTACTCGTTACTATCACTAGCGAGGGAGCTAGTAGGGTTGTCTGTTGACACATATTTTGAAAAACAATTTCTAATTTATCTCGCTTTATATTCAACATTTATATAAATGACTTCCTCATACCCGGGATGTCGAGCCCGCTCCACAACTATAGTCAATATTTTGGGTTCTACACGGCGTATCTATATGAAACCTTAAGTTAGACCTTCTACGGAACAATTACATTTTATTTTATTTAGTAATTATTTTTTGTTGTGTTAAAAATAGTCAACAGAAAGTTCTCATGAGAGAAAAAAAAAAAGTTTAGCGGAACGTTAGAAAAATTAACCAAAAAATTCTTTTTATGTATGTAATTGTCAGTTGATTGACATAACTGTCAGTCATATTTAATACAGGACAACGTCAAGTAATAATAATTTCTAGTCAATTCTGTTAATTTATCGATGACGAAAGACGTAAACAATTGTAATAAGGCGATAATAGAAAGAAATACTCATATATAAAATTTTCTCATGTCATAACATTTTTAAACTTCATAACTAACAACCCTATTGCACCGCATACCTTTGACGCTACCAGGGGTGGGCTCTGGACTGTGTCCCCGGTGCCTCGGTACCACAATATCAATAATTCAGATACGTAACGGTTTTTTTTTTAAATGATATTAGGCACATTCACCTGTTTCGTTACTAGTATCTATCTATTTAACATTCAGCTGAAATTTTTTTGACTTTATTTATTTATGAATTTATTTATTTCTTGACCCTAAATCATTCACAGCTGTTAAAATGCGTGCAGAGTAACATGATGTGTTATAAATTGTACATGTCTTATAATGACTTAATAATAAAACCGTAATCATTTACATAATTACTAAGCGTTATTTACGAATCATGAAAGTAACTATGTTAGTAATAGAAGTACCTTGGTACAGGGTCGCGGTCCCTTGAGAGAAAAAGATGGCAACAGTAGGTACTATTTTCACCAAATGGCCATTATATGGTTTTAACATTGTATAATTTTAACATCATTCAGCTTTCCTATCCATATAGATATTTCCTAATTTAATACTTTGTAGATATTAATAAAAAACCGATTTATCTGTAATCTTTAATCTGTGTTGTTTAATCGGCAAACCATAGTTTGCCGATTAAACAACAATGCAGCGTAAAGAATACATTTATCTGTGACAAATGGTTGCAAAAGATGGGGTCTTTTAGCTTAATATAGGATTAAAATTACTCACTCCCTTCACGAAGATAAATTGTGGAATATCTGTCATACGGAATAGGGTTACAAATAAATCCTATTGAAAAATATTGATTCAGGCCAAATGATCTTTTGTGGAGAATATATACTGGACACGCGATGTTTTGATGTATAATTTACATAGTTTGCAATTTAAGCTGTTTTTTTTATTAGCTTCCAAAACTTGTGTCTCACTTCTGGGTAAAAGCCTACCCTTTTATTCCACACTTCTCTGTCCATAGTAATATCAATGATATAATATCTGGACAGTTAGGTAAAAATTTAATAATAAACATGGGCTACCATGCTGATACACCGATACCCCAAAGTATATGTATTTTAGCAGACAGGTGAAAAAAAGCCCCTTCTTTATCACATATTGTCGGCAATTGGGATGCATACAAAAAATAATCGGCCAAGTGCGAGTTCTAGCGACTCATCGAGGTTTCCATATCAACTAATGTATAGATCACCGGTCATTGCAGATTTGCTGTTCAATCTTTGGGACGATTTGGATATGTTCAAAAAGATCTTGTCATCCAAAAATTACGGATTATGTAGCAAAAAAAAATAATTATACTTTTGAGGTCATCATTATCATCATTGCAGCCCTTGAGTAACCCGTACTAAGACATAGGTCTCAGTTCTGACTAAGTATAGCCTTCTTCACCCAGTTTCGATCAATATGTTTAGAAGACCATTTTTAAGGTACGAAACCCTAAAAATGCGCAGAATATGAGATGGGCAAAAAGTCGCGTCGCAAGCGTGAGAATGGTCTTACAAGCTAAGGGTGCCGAGGGTGCGTTCTCCGCCCTAACGTCGCACAATGGATACAATGGGCGCATGCGCACTATTGTTCATATGCATTTATTTTTTATACTTCAATACTCCCTGTTAAAAAACGAAAGAGGACAAATTGAAGGATTTTTTAATTAATTACAGAATATTGATATAGTCGTGATGGAAAAAAATAACAAACGAGATTTAATTCACCCATTATAAGTTTTAAAAAGGTTCTACTTATGTCAACAATTTTTACTACGATAATATTTTAATGAAATTTGACCATGATTCGATAATCTACTATCATAGGAGAATAATCCCCATTGAAAAATTATGGATAGAATTTTATAAATCAACAAAAAGATGTTTATAAATCGCCTCGATGTAATAAAAATTTCTTGCATTCTTTACCTAATATACATATATTATAAGTAAATATAATATAATAAACAATGCCCCACAAAGGCACCTGACCGTGTACACCAAAAAGACAAGCAAACTTGCACATACGGTCACGCTCACCGCCATTGGACAATGTCATGAAATTAATCATCAGCCAATGATTCATCATGAATATGACGGTTCTTTATGCAATTTGATATAAAAAATTGACACCTCGCAGAAGCTACTTAGATTTTGAATTATATTTACGTTATACCTGGTGTTTTTTTATAAGTATATTATGTTTTTTTAAATACGTATTCTAGTATCGGAAGAAGTAAGGGGAGGATTTTGGCCCTAAAAGTATATAGTTGAAAATTTTATTCCCAAAAACCAGCTTGTTTAACCCATCATAAACACCTAAAATGCCATAAGATTTTTAAATTTGAAATTAACTGTTAACGTATAAGTTCGTTAAAAGTACACTCGAAAAAAAACTATGCATTTTGTAAACTTTGTGTTACATAATGAAAAAAGTGTTTCTTAAAATTGAATATACCACGTTAAGGATTAAACGTTTAAAACATTTATACTTTTTATATAATATTTATACTATCCTTTTTTTCTAACATTATCAAACAAACATTTGCATAGCTCTTTATAACAAAGAAATAGCAGTCTAGCGAATAAAATGGAGTACCCTTATTCACGTGACATCGTATGTATTGAATTGAATCGGCAATTTGTAATCGAAAATCAATAATAGCCATGCGACCGACGCTATCATTTAATGAACCCAGAAATTGCATTTTTCGTGATAAACACATCATACTGGGTGACTCTGTATAGCCCGCAGAGATAGCACGCGTCAGGCACGCGTCCTCAGAGGGCAGAGGGATATGGCAGGAGTAGTTTAAAACAGAGTCCAAGCTTCGTATTAGTCGCTGCGCAAAGTAAGCTAAATACACTGCAATACACTGCTTTATTTTGCAATATTATTGCAATAGTATTTTGTAATAACTTTTGATGTACTGATGTGTTATATATGTATTAGCATGCATTAGCTTGCTTTGCTCAGGCCACCAATAAAAAATCAGTTTGTATGCACGTGTTTTTATGGCACGTCAATCTACGCCCTTCAGACATGGTCGGGCTATAAGAGACTAAGGAATATATAAATACATGCCTGTTATCCAAAGCACCTCCACGCCATTCGGAGGCAGAGCTCAGCCCTGCACTCTTGCAGGTTAACCACTGGCTGGGAGGGCACAGAACGGAACGGAACGTGTTTTTATGGTACGGCATGAGGTCTCTCACGAAGGTGACGAACCAAACGGTAATAATATTGCACGATAAGAGCTTGGTCTCTGTTAATTACTCCTGTGGAAGCTACCCTCTTTTGCCCAAACGCATTTGATGCCTCGCATTTTATGTGATTTTGCATGCAAGTCTGGTATAGATGGATATGGATCGAAACGTATTATGCTGTGTGAATGCCCGGGATGTTATGTGAATTTAAACTGTTCTTTATACATGTACTAGCTTATTCCCGCGGCTTCGCTCGCGTGTAATTTGGTCTGCCACTTAGAACTATTCACGATAAACAATCCTACGGTACATCATATTTGTGTAATTCCAATAGTTAAGGCCGTATACGCCAAGATTGTTCTCAGAGGGATTTTTTTCATCCTTGTTTAACATTTATCGTTATATTACAACTAAAATTATTAAAAATCATTACAAATTGTAGCCTATATGTTATTCTGATGTACAATTCAATATATTTCAGTCCAATCTTTTCGTGAAAGAGTAACAAACATACATACATCCATACAAAAATAGTTACAAACTTTCGCATTTATAATATTAAGTAGACAGGAAGTAGTAAGCAGGATATTTTTTGTCTTGCAATAGCAAGATGCATACTATACTTGCATCTCTATATAGTGGCAATAAAGGCGATTTTTTTTTTCAAAGGTTTTGATACCAATAAGTGACAAGGAGAAATAGATATAAAAGAAATACTAAATAAAGTGCACAATCGCCTTTAAGCTTTTACCATTGGCAGTAAATCATCAAATCGGTCAGAGCTCCGGATTATTTATCTATGTTCCACTTTACAAGAGCTATATTTAACACCATTCGCTTTAAAAGTCAAAACACTTTCCAAAATAAATCTTGCTAATATAATCATTAGGAGAATGGATGTTGACGGTCTCGTTGGCGCAGTAGTAAAAGTCTTTGCCTCTCAACCAAGAGGTCCAGTGTTTGAATCTCGGTCAGGTCAAGATGGAATATCCATCTTGACCCTATCTGGGTTTTGGACGTTTATCTATATATTTATTAATTATAAAATATAGTGTCATTTAGTAAGTCCCTTAATACAAGTCTCGGTCTTAGTTTG
>JADGIL010049473.1:192-23079 GCA_020352625.1 Cactoblastis cactorum
TCACCAGGCTGTATCTTATGAACTGTGATAACTAGACAGTTGAAATTTTCATAGACGATGTATGTCTGTTGCCGCTATAGAATTTCTATGTGCGCGACAAATCATTGATTATTTGCCATGATTGATTAACTGAGCAATGTATGTACAATGAAAATATGAAGGGACAAAATATGGGGGGCCTTGGAAGACAAAACGATCTTTTTTTGAATTTTTATCTGTCTGTATGTTTGAATCACGCAAAATCTTTGAGTGCTATTTAATGCAGTTTTCATGGTGGTATCTTAGAAATAACTAGCGAATGTTTCATCTAGTTATGCGACTAAGAACCCGAGATATTGACTATAGTAGTAACGCGCGGACGACGTCGCGGGCGCAAGCTAGTTTTGAATATTTAGTCTCCCAAATAATTTGGTTGGTTAAGTAGGTTATTATGTCGTTCAATTATATACATTATATATATTAGTTTATTGTCGTTTTTTTGACATAAAACGAGACAGTTTGAATTTGATCTGTAAAAAGTGTAAAGTCAAAATGCACCAATGGAATTGTATCTTCTAGTTACTGCGAAGTAGTAGTAGTTCACGTATTGAGAAAATCGATAATTTCTTAATCTCAGCATGTTATTTTGTGTACAATTTTTCCGCGTTTAAAAATTAAAGGAAAGATATTTCTGATACGTATAAATAAGAAACACTTAGATTCTCCAAAAAAAACTGTGATATTAATAATAGTTGTAATTTTAATTAAAATACGTTCATAAACACTCGCCAATTGTTTTAAATGTCTAGTCGAGTGTACTTTGACTTGGTAATTACGTTCCATTAATGGCTAATTTGCTCCATAGTTTCCAACAAAAAAAAACAGCCGGCTTTTATTCATTGATTTGCGTGTAAAACACGTAAATTATTATATATTTTATTAAAAAAATAACTAATTATGTTTTGATAGTGACGCAATACTTTTTCTCCAATTCTAAGTTCAATTTAAGTTAACTGAAATAGTTATGGTTAAATTTATTACAATTTTACGTTTTAATAATTCTTTTGAAATAAATTTAATCAACGTCAGATAATAAATCTTAATATTTTTTATCTTGATAAAATATGCCTCAAATGGAACGTAATTATAAAAAAAAGAAAACATCACGGGCTTCCATTGCACGCACGGGATTGAAGCATATTTGGATCACAGCAAATGGTTCAGCGGTTAAGTGACAGTGAGTGATTTTATATTCTATGTTGTGGGTATTAAGGTCTCAATCGGCTAACTGTGTTTTCGCCTCTTTTCATTCGCTTCTCTCATACTTTTTGTGTGCGTGTGTGTGTTCACTGTTTGGTGATTTGTTTTCTTCTTATATAAGGTTATTCGTTTAAATTATTCTATGTGTATTATAGTTACACTATATTTTACTATTTCAAACTATTTTACAAAAATCGAAAATTCTTTTCTTTTTATTCCCACTTAAATTCATATAACTTATTTCTAGAATGTAATTTAGCACTGTTTTGACGTTTTGTATGTTTCTTTTGTTATTTTTTATTAACTTCGTTCTTATTCTAATTTTACTGTTTCATTAAAATGTGAAGCGTTTTAGCAACTCTAATACTACACATCCTTCTCACTTGCGAGATCGACAAAGCCAAGAGTAGCAAATATCTTTGCTTATCGATATTCGATAGTCAGTAAAGTTTTTTTCTTAATAAGTTAGCGTCGTTTAACTTTATAATTCTACTGCCATTAGACTACTAAACGAAAATATGTATCTTGTATAAGAATTAATTACATATAACAAGTTTAATAAGTCTACCTTTAACTAACTTAGTTTACCCTCTAGCTATCCAAACTAAGGTCCAAGATTTGTGTGTCACAAAAAATTCTACCCTCGTATAATATCCTATGATTTGATAAACTACTTTTAAAATTGTCCCACGCATAACTCGTTCCAAACTTTCTTCAAATGTTTGCTTATTTTATTGTATTTCAACGATCAAAATCTGTCACTCAACCGCAACATCCCGTACGTACAAGGAATACTAACACGCAATACGATCGTAGACAAAACCGGGGCCGTTGCAGAGTGGCGCTGGCGAGCAGACGGCGGCGATGGCGTACTTAGAATTGGTCCTTCGGTGCGTCACTAGGAGGGGGCTACTGCGCGCCGTACTGCATTTCCTTTTCGTTTACGAGTACGATGGAGTTAGAGTTATTGATGTTTTGTTGAGGAGGCTTGATGGGAGCTCGCAGGTGCGTTGATTTTGTTAATTTATTTACAGTTATATGTGTACCTAAAGGTAAACAGGACTTATAGTGTACAAAATGAATGCTTTTTATGAAAATGAAAAATATCGATTAATATTTCTTAGTTTAATTATTTTTTAGTTTATGGTTCATTGGTAGAGATAACATTTTAGTATTGAGCCAATTTTTTGGGTGGTAATGAAAATCATGTTTTTAAATATATTAAAATATCTATCTGGATTGTCTTGTATTTAAGTACTAAACATCCTATATTTTACATTGTTTTGAAATATTATCTGTTTTAGAAAAACTTGTAGAAAAAAAAATGGGTATTTACCTATCTGACCGTTATAGGATATACAGAGCTAAACAATTGTAAGCTAGCTGCTTTGTAAGCCTTGACTTCCAATTTTATTTATATTAGATAAATTTACTTATCTGTTATTTCTTAAAACTATAAAAAATATCTAAAACACAATCAATCATTTCAGCTTTCCCTCGTATCTTTATCCCTAATGGAAACGCTTATCAACCTGAACTGCGAAGACGTAATGATAGAACTGGTTTACAAACACATTATTAACGGCCACCATATTTTGACGTCACACAAGCACAAAATATCCGACCCCGAACTCTACAGAGAAGCGGCTATGTCATTCCTAAGCTTAACCCCCAGGTGTTGTAACAGACCGCTGGAAAAAACGAAGAAATATGTGGATGATTTAGCCTTGAGTGGTAGGAGGGTGTTGGACTTCAAAAGAGAAGACGAAACTAGAAGGATTAATGGGGTTAACGAAGTTTTTGTAATGAGTAATCTAGTCCAGGAGGTTAAGTTTAATTATGGGGTAAGTTTAGTTTTTATAACTCGTTTTGCTAAGTGATATTTTAACAGAAACATTGAAATTTCTACGCTGCATGACGCAGAAAGCAGTCCACTTAAGTACTTTCATACAAAACCAGACATAACCCATCTTTATTACGAAAACTTACAATTTTTAAGAGTTAATTATATTATTAAGATTTACATTAAGATATATAAATATATTTTAAAAAAATTGTGTGAATGGTGTAAACCTTTCGTAAGAATTTGGACATAATATTCGAGTCATTCCACTTTACGACATGCGAATATCTACGAAATAAAAACTTACGAAATAATTTTAATGATCATCAAAAATCAATCCTACTAATTTCCAATTTTCTTCTAGAACCCAAACGAAACGCTAATAGGTAACTACCACGCGTATCTCTGCGACGCTCGATTCGAGATAGTGTCCCGAACGATCGCGTGCCTCGACTGGACCTCCAAATACGACGCCGTTCCGACCCCTAAGAGAGAGACGAACAACAACAGCCACAGAGACCCCGAAACACAGCACAAAGAGTTAGACAGCCTTATTTCGTGCACCAGCGGTTATGATACGTTAAAAACTAGCGATACGTCAGAAAAAGAACCTCATAGTTTGACCTCTTTGAACGAAAATGAAGACAAACACGAAAAAAGTGGTGATTTTGAAGAAAAATTGCACAAAGAAAGTGTTGTAACAGATTTGGTAGATAAAATTGAAAGTGTTAATGCTAATTCTGTGATAAATGAAGAAAAAAATGATAGCGGTAGTGAAACGTCGTTGGATGAAAGCAGTGATTATGAGAGTTTTAGGTTCAAAGAAGACGATGAAGGTTTTGCAGAAGAATCGTTCGTAAAAAGCATTAAGGATAGTGATGTACGGGAGTATGAGAGTGAAGTGCCTTTAGGGAGGAGTTGGAAGGCCAGCGCTGAATCAGTTATCGGTAAGTTATTTAGGGTTGCTACATTTTATTAAGTTTTTGGGCTAAACATACCTAATCATATATCTGGCAATAAAATTAGATAGAGTACATCTATGCTAAAATAAATATATCTATAATTAGTCAAATATGCCGCCCAGGATTAACCTATCTGGCTCAAAGTTAACGTAACTCCATTCACCATAACAGCGGAGTTAGCATTTCGAAATAACTCAGAAAAAAATATTTACGAAACGAGAAAATTTCTAAAATTTTCTAGGATAGATAAACCAAACCATAAGTGGAAATCCTTACATATCGGATAAGTCATTTAGAAGTTACGGAATAAATGAAAATAATGACAATAAAATTTGTTATAATTATAATAAATACCTCAAAAAATTGAATGATCCAAACAATCCAATATTGCTTAACACTGGATCGTCAATGGCAATCTTTTGTATATCTTTTCCAAATATTTTCGCGTTATAATGAAAACATAATAATTGTTCCAGGCCCCCTTCTCAGCTGCCTCCTGAAGAAGTCCGCCATGTTGTTGGAGTCGGACTTGCGCGCCAACTTGCTGGCGAGCAGCGTGGTATGCAAGCTGTGCTCGCTGCCCACCTCACTGCTGACTTCTCTGCTATTATGCCCAGCGTTTGTACTACAGCCAAATGTGCCTTCTCTGTTCCAGGTGATAATCTTGATTAAGACTTGCTTGGTAACTTGTTGGCTTAGTCCGACAATCGTCCTACACACACATACGTTATGTATATGTATGTTACCTACATATTATTATAATCATCTCTGCAACTTGCTGCAGCTTAGTGTATATGTAATCATCTTGTAAATAAATATTACTTCTTTAGTTGAATGACTTATTCTTTGATACTTTAATTGAGACTTGCTCGTGCAGACCGACAAGGTAGTCCGTACTTGGTTTTGCTGCCAAAACCATTTTTACGCAAAGTTGGTTGAGATCGTAAGAATTGCGCGCCAATTAGGCATCAAACACAAGTGTATTCTAAGAAAAAAACATCTTAATAAATTGACTGATTCAACTTCTAATACTTGCAGATTCTCAGTAAACTGAAAGAGGAATTGGATGAGTTAACGAACGCACTGGACAATATAGACGAGCTCGTGGACAAGGCCCGAGTTTTCCTTATCCAACGAGAGATGGCGCTCGTCAAGTCTAGAGGACCTGTTAGCGAAGACAGTGAGTCGCTTCTTTGTTTCACACTTACCCTTTGGCCTTGTTAGTTTTTCAAATTATATGGTCTTTGATGCCATTTATTGTCAGCTTGGATAAAGGCACTGAATTTATTAATTATTAATTAATATTATATTAATTTATATAAACGCTATAAAAATTAAAAGCTGATATGTCAATTGTTATTACATATATTTTTTTATTAAATAAACAATAAGTGCTAAGGTTCCGTTGTCTTTGTCTCGTCCTATAAAAAGTTGAATATTTTATACTGTACATATTTCTTCTGAATATTCTTGTATTTTATCTAAAACTATGGTCAAAATTACGGGTTATATCCCCGGTCAGGTCAAAATGGAAAATGAACTCTTAGTGATCATCCCGTGCGATGGATATTTATTGTCATCTAAATTATTTGTTGTTAAAAATACTTTCTTTGAGTTAGTATCATGTTACGTTAGTCTCGAACCAACTTTGGGGCTAACTCAATCTGTGTTATTTGTTTATATATTTATTTATCAGATCATACATACACAGTGGTGTCGTCGCCTAAGCCCGAGGAGTCGCCTTTTCGTCGAATGGAGTCAAAACGACGGAGCCTATCTTCAAGCCTGTCCAATATGTTTGGTAGACGGCCCTCTAGTGAGTAGATAGACAATATTAACACAATTTTTTTTAAGTCTTTCGGCAGTGAATAATGAAAATGCATTGAAGGTAGTTCGTTTTTCATAATCATTAAAAAGCAATAGTTTCTAACTGAATTACTTATTGTTCCTAATTTGGGTTGCAGACGTCCATTGGCAGTGGTAACCACTTTCCATCTTTTCATGCTTGCATGGTTGTAATACAAATATTTTCTATTTCTAGATTCATCACAACACAGCCCACACAGCATAACCACCTACCACGCTAGTCCACAAAAACGATTGATTTTCACACAAGAAGAATATTGGAACCAATCTATTACACTTCGTTCTGTACTAAATGCGGTGATTTTAGACGAATGGGCAAAAGAACTGGCCGCTCTGTGCGAAGAACACGCTGTGAGACTATCCACGGTCGAAGACGAGTCCTACATAAGGTCTATGGCCTTATGACTGCGCGCTAACGCCTCAGGCGAATTAAAAAACAAAGCAGTGACGCAAGGGACTATTGACACTTTTGTGTGATATTTGAACTTGGAACGTACTGGCTGGTTAAGGTAAAACTCCTTACATAAAATGCTGTGGTAAAAAAATAAAAATGTCGATTATATTAGTACATTACTTGTTTTTTCTTAATAAAAAAAAGTAACTTTTTTAAATGAAAAACTTGATTTTAGTCGAATTTCAAGAATTTGTTAGTTACTTGAATTGTAAGTATAGTAAATAAGTTATTTACCTTGGTAAACTTTTACAGAACAACGCTATTGTATATAAGTAATTAATTTCATAAGAATCTTACTATAAATTTTGATTGTAATTTTAGTGATGTAAAAAAACAGTTAGTTCTATTTATAAACATTGGCTTTTATTTTTTTAAATTTTTTATATGTTCGTAAATAAGGTTGTGTCCTGATGCTATAAAAACATAAATCAGACATTTTGCTAATAAATACGTAATTTTCTTCGGAGCGTAATGTTTATAAGTGAATTAATTGTATTGAAGTTGACAATATATACCATTAATGGTAAAGTTTTTGGACAGAAATATGTCGATAATCGAATTAATTATAATACACCCCGTCAAGCATAAGGGGCAGAAAGCAGGGACGCCACCTTTGCTTCAGAAAACAAATTTTAATAGTTCATTACTTAGTTCTTATTTCTGTCACATGCCAACTTACACTAGTCGTGGTATAAAACGAATAAATTCGGGTCGGAACGATTTTCGATCATCAATGCATTCGAAATAACATTTATGTATGTGGGCTTATTTACTTCATGATTAAATTTTTTCATTTGTGTTGAAAAACTTGACCATTAATGTATGCATCACATACTTAATTTTAAGTACCTAACTTTATAATTAGTTTCTATTGTAGTTGCAATTTTTAATTATTAACGATATTGCCATGAAAGTAATTTTGAACTGTGATTTTTGATGTTCAAAAAACAATACCTATAATTGGATAATTTATTATTTTAATGTTTTACAGTATTTCGAAATATACATTTTAATAATTGAATTACATCATTTTTAAATAATATTTTGTGCGAGACATTTAATATTTTCATAACACGTTTCATTAAAATATGTCTTTTTAAAAATAATGTATGTATTTTATTTGTTTGGACATTGAAATTATTTTGATCTAACTTTATGTCGAATAATTTTGTTATTTTCGTGAAACGATTAATTTGGGTTTTGTTGTTTGGAATTAAGGTCGCTTATTTACATAACCAGGGCATTACACAGTTAAGTGTGTGAAATAATTCTAGATTGTTTTCTGTATGTCGCTTGTTCTAGTATACAAGTATTGTTATCCCCTTTCTACAGTAGCCAGGTGAAAATATATGTACCTTTTGCTTTTTGTTATGTATCTGAGCTGGACCTTATATCTAACAAAGTTTTTGTTGAATGCCTCGTTTGTTGTGAGTTTGTGTGTGCTTTTTTTAAATAAATAACACGTAGAATCAATTATGTCTAAATGTGAGATGATAAATATTGAACACTAACGTCCATATTAAAAGATATTTCCGTCCGAGGAAAGAAATAAAATTATGTGCGTCACTATATTTTTTTAACTTTACGTGATTTACTTGTCAAAACTTAACCTTTTTTTACATCTTAATTTTCATACTTAAAACAAACTTATCAACGCTTAAAGGGCTCCGTGACACACACAAGCGCCATCAGCTAAAAAATCGTTACTTACTGCAAATATAATGTATCAAAAATTCGCTTGATCAGACTGAAGTACATACATATATATTCTAAAGTTTATTTTGAACACTAAGATTATTATATTATGATTCCTTCTAGTTACAGATAGCAAAATGCTAAAAGTGTTTTTTAGCAATTTCACACACAGCATTTATACTTCAATCTGATCAAGCGGATTTTCGATAAATTATATTTGCAGTGAGTACTGATTTTATTAGTTGATGGCGGCGCTAGTGTAGCTCATCGAGCCCCTTAAGTTCTTACACCGTGGATCATTTAATAGAGGATCGAAAGACCAATCGGAATGAATGTTTTCAACCGATGTCCAATCCAACTATTTTTATATAATTTGTTATAAAAAATATATAAGTTATGCTCGCATTTCTTTTTTATAAATTTGCAATTTTTAACTTCGGCGGTGTTAGAACTTAAGGCGCTCCATATCCTAGATATACTAGTTTTATTCAAAACTATTGTCCTGTGTTGGTTGTCTTAACTTGATTAGGATCCTATAAAAAAATTTAGTCTGGATTATATACAGATTCTTTTAAGATTAACAATTCACAATCACTTTTCACATCTTTTTAGAGGTGTGGGCATTATCGAACTTCACTAATTGAAATCTATGTGTCCTAGTCAATCAACACAAAATCTTTAACATATGTAATAGCAAAAAAATGTGGTATTAATTTTGCTGTTTAAATCTCACTTACTCGAGTAAAATCGAGCAATTTTTTTAAATTTGGATAATAATTTTGAGTCTGAAATGTGACCCTGTTCGCACAACCAGTAACTGTCGATTTGTTTACCTACTAAAAATTAAATAAAAAATATTAGTAACGAAACTGCGTTTTGAAAACCCCTTTAGAACCAATACATACTTTAAAGAGCTATATTATAGAGTTAGATTGACGATTCCAGATAATTCTATTGCAAATGAGATGTCAGTCTGAATAGGCCTCACACAGCGCTATACATAATGCAGCGAACGTATTTAGGTACTTATGCTTATTTTTTCAAATCTAGTATCTTTATGAACAATAACTAGTACTTTAATGGCTCTACCTAAATTGCGAGAAGCTCATTCATCTCATTATAATTTATAGTTTTGCTATGGTAAAGCAGCATTTATCACTTAATGCTGCCCTAATAGAACTGAATAATTTCGGGCTAAAGGAATAAAATGAAACTTCCCTTTTTTCATTTAAATAATGGGCAGGCAACATTGGTAGATATTGTCATGTCAGATTTGGCATACATTTCCATTACATGTCATTAGTGTCATGCCAACAAATGACTTCTGTCAACAAACAGGCATCACCAGCAATTTTCTCGGAAATTATTATTTCCATAAATATCGCGTCAAATGCGTCACGAGATAAGAAATATATACAAATGTTTAAATCTCGTAACCGATCATTAATTTAGTCGCCAGCGTTAATATGTCTTCATTCGTAACCAATCGAAACGATAGTTCCGTAAGCGTAGACGAAACCAGTTCAAAAGATGGTGTTACATACTACAAGATCAGTGTTAGAGTGGGTTCTATTTATTGGAACGTGTCGCATCGGTACAATGACTTCGCGGAACTACACGAGAAATTAGTCTCCAACCACGGAGTAACCAGAGAATTGCTTCCACCGAAGAAAGTTATAAGAAACAAGACACCAAAATTTGTCGAACAAAGACGAGAAGGCCTTAACGATTATCTTAAAAATGTGTTTAACTATCTACGGCTATCGATGCCGTACGAGTTCGCACACTTTCTGGACTTCCATTTGTATGATATTTTCTTTTTGCTACAAGACTTAGCGAAAACTTTGTATTTGGAAGGTGATAAATTATTAGAGAGTACAAGTTCCCATATATTCAGCCCACTGGAGGTTGGTATGACTTTGTTACTGTAATTATAGGACCTTGTATGTATTTGTATAAAATGTTTACTTATGTTTTTTGCAAATAAAATTATCTTTAACACACCTAAATGAATATAAAATACTAAAGAATACTTCATGCAGTAATAAAATAGAGCATTTTTAATTGTAAAACAAGTCTTCAAATACTGCCATAGTCAATGATTAATTAAAATTAAATTACTTCATTCTCCACAGCTACATGCAATAAGTGAAAGACTTAAAATGGCTTGCCCTCCAACAGAGAAAGTTGACCAAATGTATGACTTCAGTCATGTCCTGGACTTCTGCTCACATCTCCGGTCTCTAAACATAGAAGGCAGTTACGAGACTCTTGGGACCAGTAACATAATTCCTAATAATCTGAAGTTTGACTTGTCACCATTCAAATCTCTTTTTGAGTTGAAAATTTTAGGGGTACCGATGGCCTGCATACAGAGTGTTGGTAAGATGATTTTATTGAACTATGATCAACTTAAATTTTACTCCCTATAAATTGTATCCACGAAATTTATGAACTTTTAATCATTAAACTTAATAACACTTTAGCAATGCACTTTAAAATTTGCATGCAAAAGTTATAAATAGAAGTGTCAAATAAAATAGATAACTCCTCACAAGAAAAGGGTCTCTAAGGCCTATTTGTGGAAAATAGTCCTCACTGCAGTTGTGTGTAAACAGATTAAAGAAATACTAAATTTTTCACACCTTGTATAGTAATGAAATATCATTAATGTTTATGAACATATTATTTGCACAGATGCTATTTGTAGTTTGCCAGATGTGACTGATATACATTATTGAATTATTTGAATATTTAGTTTAGAAACAAGGATATAAGTTAGTTTTTATGTATCTGATAGTATCTATATGGTAGTCTAAATTTTGTCTCTCTGCTTTGTAACAGTGATATATAACACATCTTCATTCAAAATAATTATGTAAATCCCCTAATATAAAGATGTGTGTACCACAAAATCTTAGTGGGGATAGTAAAAGCTTATAGACAAGAAGTTGATAACTTCATTGATTAAAAAATTACCTTTGCCTGCATATTGAATGTTTATTATTATGTCTATATTTTAAAATGTTATGTGTTTCAGTTAGTATCCCATAATACAAGTTTATCACTTATTTTGAGGCTAACTTATTCGATTTGTGCTTATTATTTAAAATATTATTATAAGAGTCAAAGACGCACTTCGCACAAACACTCAACTACCACAGTGTATGGTAGTGTTCGATCATTATAATTGTGTTACATTGCAGGCACACTGAGAGAGACTCTAACATGCCTATCTGTACTGATAGCAAGTGTGGTCTCCCTCAATGAATTTCTGTTGGTTGACATAGTGCATAAAGACCCTGATAGCATAGCTGATACTGTGGTGAGTTTAAAATCTCTCGTTTAATTCATGCATAAAATAATGCCATGTCCTTGTCCCAGAATTCAGAAGAACTATGTTCAATTTCTGATCAAGTCATGGTGGAAATAATATTTTTTCTAATTGATCTGGGTATTGGATGTTTATTATCATATTATGTTATAATTATAATGTTTTGATAGTGTTCCATAGTTATGGTGGTTATTAATCCTTTTCTAATTTGTCTGGGCCGTGGATGTTTATCAATATATACTTGATGTTTTAATAATAGTTTTTTGATAGTATTATTAGTTTCGGGATCACTCTATTTATTTGTCCACTCAATTAGTGTTATTTTTCCCTATATACAAATATTTATTAAGTGAAGTAAAATAATTTTCCGTGTTGACTCTACACTTTGTCAGCTGCCATTACCTTTTCTATTTTAAAATCAGTTCAATAGTTTTTTGAAAAGGCTGACGATGCAGATACTTCTTTTAAACTCAATCAATTCTTAATTATTTAATATCTGACATGATAGTACATAAATGTGAAGGAATTTTCCATATAATTTGCAGTTCGTAAAATTATCACTTCATTCAATATTAACTTTTTAACAGACATCAAAAGAGGCCTTATCACTACAACTGCTTATCTAATTTAATGAAATTACTGCTTTACTCCTACTTCCTGAAGTTATATGTATTTATGAGAGAATTTGTAAAAATTATAATACATATGATTATTTTATCTTTGCCCTTTGGCCTATCATCGCGCACGTGGTATTACAATCCACTATCAGTGGAATTTAGGTCAGTAGTTCAGTGCATATACATACTATTTTTCAATTATTGTTAATAAAACTATTATCTGGGAGATTTTTTGGTTGGTTATCTGGCTTTAATTATTAATGAGCAAAACCTGCAAACCTCTCATTAATGTAGCTAAATAACCAATATCTTTACTAAGAAATTTTTGTGCGATAGTATCACTATAATATTATAAAACAAAATCGCTTTTCATTGTCTTATTATGTATGCTCTGACGTTTAAAACTACGCAACGGGTAATGATACGGTATTTTGTAATAAATAGGGTGATTCACAAGGAATGTTTATAAACCCGTGCGAAGCCGGGGCGGGTCGCTAGTATTTATATATCTTAATCAAGCTATGTACGTTAAAACTATTAGCTTAATAACTACTGCTGAAAAAACTCATATAATTTTGGTCCCTAATATACTCATACTAATACTTGAGTTTAGAATCCCAAAATTCTTAGCGGAGCATTTTTTGTTCAATTTATTATAGTTATTACATTTGTATTGTTACATACCAGCAATGATTTCCGTAACAAATTGCTCTATTTAAATTGCAGAAATGGAAGAAGTTATCCGTGATAAATTTTGCCAGCAACAATATCAAGCAAGTGGATTGGGCCATCAAACTTGTACCCCGTCTTCAGCATCTGAGCCTTTCATCCAACAAGTTATCAGAACTATGCGACATATCCTGCCTCCATGAACTGAGAGTCCTCAACCTTTCCATGAATAAATTTGGTGCCTGCGAAAACTGGCACGCTAAAATTGGCAATATAGTCAAAATTGACTTATCACAAAATCAAGTTGAATCTTTAAATGGTTTCTCAAGACTGTACTCCTTGGAAAGCCTCGACTTGAGTTGCAATATCATAACCGATGTCGAAGAAGTCCAACATATATGCAAATTGCCATGTTTAGAATATCTATATTTGACCGCTAATCCTGTAGCTTCAATCATAGACTACAGAGTGAAAGTCATAGAGCAATTCAATAACAGAATGTCAGAAATATGTCTTGACAATGAAAAGGCAACAGAGAAAGAGTTGGATAAAGCCAGAGTTCTACAAGCTTTGCGTGTTATGAGAGAAGGTAAGACACCATTATTTTTGGAAAATAATAACACTAGCCATAGTTTTAATAAGAGTTGACAATCATTGTAAGGCTTTTTTTATGTTTAAGTCAAGGCTGCACCAAGTGCGAGCTTTTATCTAGAGGGTCTAAGGAAATATAAAAGGAACCTTTAGGTTCTAAAAAATTTTTTAATTTCTATGTTTGCATATTATTCCCATTTAAAAGAAATAAAGACTGCACTAAGTGCTTTAAGAACATGGAGGGCCCACTTGTTTATTTACAAGATATACTAGATAATTAAAATGTTTTATGTATGTGTCCAAAACAAAATCTTGACATAGTGTATTGTTTCAGTTTTTGTGTTTTTAGTTTTTTGAAAAATTACTTATCACTGTGTTACTGAGATAGGTAAATTTATTGAACATGGCTATTTAATTGTGATTTTTAAAGTAATTTTGATTAAAAATCGAATTTAAAAAACATAAAATGTTACTATCTGAGTTTATATCAAAGCAAGAATAATAAATTATTTATATATAATGCCTATTCCTATTAAATAATCTTGTGATAATATTATACATTGCATGGTTTTTTTGTATATCATGCAATGAAGTTAATGACATAATAATGAACTTTAATCTCTATGGATAAGTATAAATATATTTATTAAGTTATAAATATTAACTTTTTTTTTAATTATTAGTTTGTATAATTATTAGCTTATAATTCTAAACCTATAATTTTGACATTTGAAAATTTATTTGTTTAGACAAAGATGAAAATATATCTCAAATAATTATTATTATATAAGTTATTTACAATAAAATTTTATTACTGAAGTGATAACTATTAAAGTATTATACTTGTGATTGTAATCTATATAGGACATTATAACATTAATTTCTATTTTTCTTGGTGTATGTAAGTATTACAATAAAAAATAAATACTTTAAAATAATGTTTCATAACTGTATCTAATTTATTTATTTCATAAAACAAGGAAAGGTATTATTTACTAACAAGATGGACAAAAAGCTGAATTGAAATTGTAAAATAGATTTATAGGTTGTTTGTTTAGTGTTGAATAAATAAATATACTGCAGGTAAATAAAACTTCTACTACTTACAGTAAAATAAATCATCAAGATTAACTATGTTTTTCCTTCACAGAAACTCTGTCACGTTTTCTGATGTAAGTACATACATAAAGAACCAAAATAACACTCAATATAGTTGCTAAAATTAAGTCCAAGTACAACTTTTGGTACAAAGGATAGTTGCGTGCGTTTGGCCTCAAATGTAGGGCTCCCCTTGATTTCACTACATGCTCTGTCCAATACACTAATTCTTTTCCTGGAGATATAATACGATCGCGGTAAATAGAAGACAGTTCTTGTGCTTTGTTTAAATAACTGGAACAGAAAAGAAGTATTTGCAAATAAATCTGCCTCGGGGAAAGCTGAATAAAATTAATTCAAATAAGTGTCGTCTAGTTTATATAATACTATATTATTTAAAATCAAATAATATGGATTTTTTTTTTATAAGGCGTAAAAACATTTTAAGTGTAAAAGAAGCTGTAATCCAAATAAACGTTATTTACTTGAAGACAAAACTTTTGAGGAATTTAGGTCAATAACCGTGAAAGAAAATTGAATATTCCATATAAAAACTTACATCTGATTATTCAAAATTTGGTGGATAGCGACTGCTAAATCGCGCGCTAAATTTTCAGTCAACGCCACCTCAATCCCCAACTTTTTCTCGACTGTCACTTTGACATTGACAAATTGGTCTGCGAATACCGGTATGCCTATGATTGGTACTCCATAGTACATTGCTTCTGTGAGAGACATTCGGCCTCCATGCGTTATGAACATCTTCAAATTGGGATGCGCTGCGATAATTTTAAAGTTTTGTTTAGCTAGAAGGGATTATACTCTGTACAGTGGGCCACGCGACTCAAAGCCGAATTTTTTTAAAATCCAAAAGTAAACGACTACAAGGTATTTTTAAAAATTAATACATATGGGAATCCTTCGTCGATTTTAAGCGAATCTTATTTATTTATAAACCCTTCTACTTACACCAACAGAGGGCCTCGCGAAACATACCTTGTTCATATTTTTTCTAGACCTTGTGTCGCCACTAATGCTCATGCTGTGTAATATATATAAAATACCTAAATACTCACCTAAAATATTTAGTTGCGGAGTCCATCTCACCATGTAGACGTTGGTGGGAATATTTTGCAGCTCGTCTTCGAATTTCCAGATTACAGTCTGATTGAGTTTAGAGAACATTATCAACAAAGACTGGGACATTTCTTCCGGCATGTCCTGGAGAATAGTCCCCAGGCTGAAGAAAATAAATCCGTGTTTTGCGCTGTCCATTATATTTTGTAGTCGCTGGACATAAAAATATTAGCAGAAGATAAATATCACACCGCTGTTCGTAGCATAGAGGTATGTGCAGAGTATAGATATGCGGTTGACTGTACGAAATTCACCTTAGGCAATGGTTTCAAATCAGTATCCATGTGGTATCCACCTATGTATTTAACGTTCAACGGCACATTGTGAGGAATCCCCAAAGCAGGGTGACTGTTTATGAAGACCAGTGAGGCATTGTATACAGCTTCCTCATATGGAGGCATGGAAATCCCTCTTTTTGCGGCTATGCGTGAGTATATCGTGTTGTACGATGATTTCTCCAACGAAGCGATATATATTCTGGAAGTTAAATGAGATAAAATAGGTCTTTAATTTAAGAAATGTATTTATTTAAAGAACAAAAAAAAG
Organism: Cactoblastis cactorum; assembly: GCA_020352625.1. NCBI lineage: Eukaryota > Metazoa > Arthropoda > Insecta > Lepidoptera > Pyralidae > Cactoblastis > Cactoblastis cactorum. Next base: position 16,244 of record JADGIL010049473.1, read on the forward strand.
CTGCGTGTGTCCTCGGTGGTGCAGGTATGCGACGACTACGTCCCATCAGCTAGGCCGCATGTCTCTTAATCTGCTTACTCAAATAAAAAAGATATTAAATTAGTTTTAAAACTTACTTAGCTACAAAATATTTCTTCACGTAATCAATGAGCGCTCTTGCTCTGCCCCAGAAGGTTGTCGGTGGGAGGTTGAATATGTCCGGGGTGTATGCAGGGTTGGACGTGTCTCCGGCCACGCTCAAGAGCTGCCAGTGCAAGTCGGTTGACCCCAACCAGATAAACGGGCATTGGAACAAAGGCGGGATTCTATAATAGAGATTTTGACATATTTATTTATATATTTTTCCTTCATAATAATAAGCAGAATATATAAGTTTTAAAATAATATACTTATTTAAATCATTAGTCTTTTGAAAAACAAGCTGTATAACCTGTATAACATTATAATTATGTATAATTTTACTATCATTAAAGGTATATTTTAAAAAATTACAACATTATCAATTGGTTGATTAGTCTTTGAAAATAGAGGGTTTAAAAAAATTGGACGTCGCAGAAATGAGAACCTAGCCGCGGATAAAAATTATTTTAGACTATAAATCTATGCATAAAAATAAAATAAACTTACCCAGCGAAAAAGTCAGTAAAAAACCATTCCATAATAATAACATCGAATTTCTCCTTGGGATCGGACAGGAAACTGATTATATTCTCATTTTCCAATACTTTAATATGGAACATGTATATAAAGTGTGACCTCACGCTCCTGTCACCTTGCTTACCAATATTATGCTTGATGGAATATTCTGAAAAATAAATCACGCAAGTAATTGATTGTACTTTTAGAGGGCTATAAAATAAATACCTATTCTAAGAATGGCTGGCGACCCGATCACGTTCACCCACCATAAGGTGCACGCGAAGAATTCCTGTTTACCTGTGCACCCAGAGAAGTAAGTAAGTAGAACCTTATGCATGCAGCCGGGAAAATTACAAGACATAAATTTTACAATGAACAAAACGGGCGGGCAATGGTCAATAATTTACAGTAGGTAACTGAACTTTTTAAACTTAAGTTTTCTTTGCTCGCTAAACTTCGCTCGCCTCATCATATTACGTTATTTAGTAACGAAAAAAACAAGAATTTAAAGAAAATAAATCTTACTCTAGGAAAATGTAATAAGAACTTACTTTTCGTTGATTCTTTTGTTAAGTGAGCTCTCGAACTTTCCACACCGATTTCCGTCAAATTTTCGACAGTGTTTTTATAGGGAAATGATGTAATGTGGACGACCTGGTAAAAACAAAATAACTATAAATTACTATCCTACCCGTGCCCACTTCGTTGGACGTTAATTATTCATACTATGGATAATTAAAAAAAATATAAATCAGGAAATAAAAAAAGGTAAAATGTTGCCTCATCATCATTTCAGAAGCGAGAAATCCACTGTTGAACATTGCTCCCATTGATATCAAATTGATTTTCGAACGATTAAAATTTCTTCATGCATCTTGGTAAAGTCATTCAACTATCTAGTTGGTAGGAGTAAGTTACCTCATGGTTAGCTTCTAGAAGATGCCGTACAACTGACCGACCCAGCAAGTTGTGGCTAGGCGTTGGGAATGGAAATACAACTAAAATTCTTAAACAATCACTGTTTCCCATGAATAAAACTACACATATCCACTTTAATATCATTGTGCGACAGAGATATCTTTTTAAAATTAATTCTTAGAATACACCCCTACCGTAAACTTTAACCAACTGTACCTACTGTCGTATAACTTGAATACTTGCTTACCTATCTTATTCTTTATCTATCGAAACATCGTCATGGTTATTTTAAAAGGCTAACAATAGAAACCCTTGCCCTACCAATGCATAGTTTTAAAAACAGCTAAATAAACAAATTGGTACAGTCAGTCAGTAATATGAATATACTAGTCGTAACTTGTAGTCCGGTAGCTAGTCTAGTCTAAATATGCCTTGAACCAGTCGTAGCGCAAATAAAACGCACTGATACATTGATGTTTTTTTTGACAGATATCTCAGCTATGAAAGTTCTAACCTGTGCTATCTACATAATATTGCTGTCCTACCAGTTAGTATCAACATCACTAAATCAGGAATCTTAAACGAAAATAAAAAAATCAAAGACACTTATATCAGCCCATCTGTACAAACTTGTTTATCGTTAAGTTTATTTTGCGCTAGCGGCAACACGGCCGCATTGAATAAAATACTGTATCGGGTATTGGGACGTATCAATAAAAGATAGCGTTTTAAATTATTGCCCGACTGCGGCAGAAAGAGGGTTATGTTTTTTGGGCGTATGTACATATGTATGTAGATTTCTATGTTCCTAGGGCCTAAACGGCTTGAAGGATTTTAACATATGATTGGGTTCGTCAGTGCGAATGACTGGGTACATAAAAAAAAATGAAAAATGGCAAATTTATGATGTTACAAAGTAAGTTTTTTTCCTCCAAGCTCATCGAGTAGGATATCAAAACGAAGGGTTTTCAATAGCGATTCTAAATATGTATATATCTTGTTTCTTTGTATTAAAGTCTAAAATAATTGTATTTATACAATTGTATCTAACAGTTTGTCCCGCCTGCAATTATTTAAAATTATGTTTCTATTATATAAAATTATAATATCAGCTGTGTATGAAGTTTTAAGAAGATTTAATACACTGTGTTATTGCATACGATTTAACTAAATTGTAAAGCTTGTTTTCCCCTTTTTAGTTAGTCATCAGCATTTGCAGTCACATTTTTGATTTTTTTTTAATAATCAGTTTTATTTATATTTCTTTTTTCACTTTACGTTGAGAATAACATTCCAGACCTTCCTTGTTCCGCAATGCCTCCCTGATTGGCTCTTGCCTTTCCTTATTCTTAAATTCAAATAACAAAATACATTTGATATTTTTATAATTTCGACCAGTGGGCAGGATGACAAACCTCTACTTACCTACCTACTATTAATGCCAAAATGTATAATATCCACCGATCTGGATAACTAATAAGGGAAACTCGATGTTGAATGGCAGGGTACATTTAAATTTAATATTAAGGGTTTTGTTAGACTGTAGCTTTGTAAAGTTTAAATTAATGTATTAAATAGCAATGTTGGCAAATAAATATGTACATAAAAACAAAACTCGTACTAGAGGTATTTAAACAGATGCATTTTTGCAGTCTACCTCTAAATGATAACTTAAATCGTGCGAAATGGATTTGTTTCTATAAAAAATCAATACCTAGACTTTACGACTGACATTAGTGAGCATTTCGGAAATCATTTTTAGAAATCTAAGGAGGAATAAAAGGAGAGGGGTAGGGGGCGAATAATCAAGTTTTTGTTGTAAAAACGATGACCGAGTTTATGTGATACATTTTATTTAATCTTCAATGTAGAAAGTGAAATCACAAAAATTAACTACCCCGTTAAGACGAGACTTGGTAGAGAGATCTATACTAATTTTATAAAGTTAATGTTTGTCTGTTTGTTATGTTATAAGTAGTAAATGTTAGCTAAGCACTCACATTGCGACAGAGCTGGAACTAGCTGGAACTGTTGTTATTGTCAACCGTGGTGAAGGAAAGAGAAACCTGGGGCTTCGGATGTAGCCTGTAGATGGATACCTTGTGTGGTTGGTATTTTTGGGTGGGATGCGGCTCTCACTTGAGAATGAATGGTGTGGGAGAGGGGTCGAACTTTTTACTCCCACAGCCAAAGTGAGGGTCGAGGATAAATTTCGGTGTTGGTGCTACATATTCCTGACTAGCTTTTCCCGGCGGCTTTGCTCGCTTATTATTGAAATTAAGCTGAAGAAATATGACATATAAAATTTTGATAACGATTTAACTATAAAACATTTTGAAAATATAATTACAATATTTAAACCAAAACAACATATTTTCAGACACTTATGTACATCTAACGTAGATATTTTTCGAGAAAACAGTACAGATCAATCAAACAAATCTTATTTTATAAATAAATTAGCTATGCTTTTCCTTCGTCACAATTCTGCCACTTTTTCTGACGAAAGTACATGCATAAATTACTAAAGATACACTCAAAATAGTTGCTAAAATTAAGTCCAAGTACAACTTTTGGTACAAAGGGTAGTTGCGGGCATTTGACCGTAGATGTAGGGCTCCCCTTGATTTCACTACATGCTCTGTCCAATACACTAATTCTTGTCCAGGAGAGATAATATGATCGCGGTAGATGGAAGATAATTCTCGTGCTTTGTTCAAATAACTGGAATAGAACACAAATACATATGAACTTATTAATTAATTTACTACAGATAATAGTGCAGCTAGGATGTGGTGACATTATGTATAAGCAAGCAATAGTGCAGGTAGATAATAGCAGGAGAAGGCAGACACACACTATATGTTATTGAGCAGAAGCCCGATTTCCGATTTAAGCCCAGCAAAAGTTCATAATATCTCCCATGTACAGACCGCTTAGTTACATGTAGGTATAGTTAGACTGGCGGATATCACGCCATAAAAGCTTCATATATTAAATTCAAGTTCATGTATGTATTAGATTCTGTTAAGTTTATTTATATAATAATATAATGTCAAAAGTTGAGGTATTTGATTAATATACGAGAAAGAATTCAAATTCAATACCAGAAAGAAAGAATAATGTTCTATAAAAACTTACATCGGATTATTCAAAATTTGGTTTATAGCGACTGCCAAATCGCGCGCCAAATTTTCTGTCAACGCCACTTCAATCCCTAACTTTTTCTCGACTGTCACTTTGACATTGACAAATTGGTCTGCGAATACCGGTATGCCTATGATTGGTACTCCGTAGTACACTGCTTCTGTGACAGACATTCGGCCTCCATGCGTTATGAACATCTTCAAATTGGGATGCGCTGTAATTAATTTTAAACAAGACAAGGGGTTATAATGTTTAAATATAACATGCTAAATATATAACATCTCCAAAATTAACTCACCTAAAATATTTTGTTGCGGAGCCCATTTCTCCAAGTAAACGTTGGCGGGAATATTTTTTATCTCGTCTTCGTACTTCCAGATTATAGTCTGATCAAGTTTAGAGAACATTGTAAGTAAAGATTGGGACATTTCTTCCGGCATGTCCTGAAGATTAGTTCCCAGACTGAAGAAAATAATTCCGTGTTTTGCGCTGTCCATTATATTTTGTAATCGCTGGAAATACAAATTATTAAAAATTTAATAAAAATTAAATATTCAATTAACAGCAGAGAAATATAATCAGGTTAAAAACAAACACTGCCAATTGTTTCATATATCTCATATTCCTTGTAAATAATAGTTCCGTGTAGGGTATTAGTATATGCGCGTGCGCGTAGCGTAGTACTGGATGGTTTTGCAATGCGATAATTGTCTTTGTTTGTTGAATGGATGTGAACAACCCAACCGTCAAAATTAATTTTCATCGTCAATTTGATAAGCTGCATTCACCTCAGGCATAGGTTTCAAATCAGTATCCATATGGTATCCACCTATGTATCTAACGTTCAGTGGCACATTGTGGGGAATCCCCAAAGCAGGATGACTGTTTATGAAGACCAGAGAAGCATTGTACACAGCTTCCTCGTACGGAGGCATGGAAACCCCTCTTTTTGCGGCTATCCGTGGATACATCGAGTTGTACGATGATTTCTCCAACGATCCGATGTATATTCTGAAATTTTAATTGAGATAAAATAATATCAACCTTTATGAAATGAAATCTAAATAATAAAGTTACGTTAAAAGTTCCAAGGGCTTGACAATAATTATTAAATATCGGTAAAGAGCGGGTGACATCGTCGNNAAAAAAATGGTTTCAGAACTTACTTAGCTACAAAATATTTCTTTACGAAATCAATGAGCGCTCTCGCTCTACCCCAGAAGGTGGTCGGTGGTAGGTGGAATATGTCCGGGGTGTATGCAGGGTTGGACGTGTCTCCGGCCACGCTCAGGACCTGCCAGTGCAGGTCAGTTGACCCCAACCAGATAAAAGGGCATTGAAACAAAGGTGGGATTCTGTAATAGAGATTTTGGAATTAATTTTTCTTTGATGTTAATTAGCAGGAGAACACACTACAAAATGAGTTTCATAAATAGTTTCGAAGTATTTTTTTAAACACAATAAACAATTTAGAGAATGTAGTTTGATTTAGTTTCAATGCGATTTACTTGATGATAAATTTGACTTAATTAATAAAATATTGTTGCTAACTTTTTTTTTGTAGTTTAACGTGTTTTTATTTCAATTTGCAACATTATAACAACATTCATACTACCTACTTCGATTGATTCGAAGGAACAAAAATATCTCACGAAAATTATAGACACAGAGCGGAATATAGCTAATTTATTGAAATTTGAAATACTATCTTCATTTGTAACATGACACAAAGCTTTAACAAACTATAACATACTTGTGGTTTCTAATTTTTCGTGTGACTACACGAAATATCAGAAACCACAAGTGATGATTTGATATTTTCCATGGCAGTTCTTTTGAAGACGTAAAAACGTAAAGACGTTTCTTTTGACATAGGTAAAAACTAATAATCTACAACTTACCCAGCGAAAAAGTCACTAAAAAACCATTCCATAAAAATGACATCGAATTTCTCCTTGGGATCGGACAGGAAACGGGTTATATTCTCATTTTCCAGTAACCTCGTGTGGAGCGTGTAAAAGAAGTGTGACCTTCTCACGCTATTGTCACCTTCCTGCCTGCCGATATTATTTTTGATGGAATATAAGCGGCCTGAAAAATAATCACATTAGCAAAACTTATTTAAATGTACT
>JADGIL010049475.1:567-13525 GCA_020352625.1 Cactoblastis cactorum
TTTCTGAAGTCGGTTAAAATACCAAAACCGTCTTATTAGTTAAAAACACTCTTCTGCAAAAAAAATCAAAATCAGTTCAGCCAAACGTGAGATAGTCGCGGTCATACATACATACAGTTCAAACTGAGAACCTCCTTTTTTGAAGTCGGTTAATAAAAAGAATTTATTAATCCTGGATAATTTTATAAAAAGGTTAATAATTGATTTTAAAACTGTTTGATACTTCTGTCTGCTGGGGCAGCGTGGGTGCATTATCTGAGGACGTTTCCGGCGCCGCAATGCAAGGCCGCTGGTCCAGATTCATGTGGGTAAAGTATATAATAATTAATGTTTTTGGGTTTATCAAAATAAATTAGTAACGACAGGGTCGGATTTATATTAACATCCGACCCTGTCGTTGCAAAATAGGTGAAAATTCCACGAAAATGCGAACAAATACATTTTTATAACTACCTACATATCTCTGAAATTTAATCTAATTCTTAATTAAAATTGTAACTGAGCTATGTTGTACATGAGAGAAAAAAATATAGGGCTCTTAGGAAGCCAAAATGATTATTTTTTAGAATTTTTATCCGTCTGTCTGTCAGTACGTTTCTACGCGTATCACGCATAAACTACTAGATGGATTTTGCTTCGGTTTTCACTTTTGTATCTTAGAAAGTCTAACTTAAACTATAGATATTGCCAATAGTAGTCACATGCAAACAACGTCGCGGGAATAATCTAGAATGAAATAAAACGATGCAACTGATCAAGCATTGAGTTAGACCCTCATGACAGATGTTTGCTATCAATAAAATGGTAAGGCGAAGGAAAACTAAACATTTGAGTAGGTACTTAAATAAAGCTAAATCTTTTCGCACTCAGTCAACGAAATGCATTTATTATGACAATGTTAACAATAAAAATAAACAGCACGATAGCTTAAAGTGATGACATTTTACTAAGCATTTAAAACTATACTTAGGGTTATGAAATTCCTAAAAAGGCCAGCTAATTTTACATTGTAAAACTAATAAGTAGGAAATACCAGACAAGTGTCTGTAACTATGTATGTATATGTAACTTAAATCTAAAACAATCATGAATGTACAAAAAAAATGAACAAAATCAACATCAAAATATGAACAAAATCAATATGAACATTAAAAATACAACAATTTTCGTGACAAGTTCACGAACTTGACGTTTGTTTTAATTATGAAAAACTTAAAAATAGAAATTGACGCTATATAGAATACCTATTATTCATTTCTTTTTGCGCAGATTGTAAGATATCTAAGTCAATCAAAGTAGTACGCCTTTAGTGCAAAATTTTCAATTTCTGGATGGTTTGTGACCATTAATTAGCTCTGTTAACACCGTAATTAAAATGACCGTCATAGTAGATGTGTCAGATTGAAGTCATACGTAGCAATTGGTGGGCGTTGATGTCTCAAGTGTAAACATTTCTACGTGTAGCACCTTCGTAGCCGCTCTACGACGACTACGAAGTGTGGGCCCGTCAAGGTTATTCGATTGGTTTTATTATAACAGTTTATGTTAGGTGAAAGTATTACATAATCTGTGGTAGAAGTTAATTAACCCACTAAATGCACAGTAGTGTATGATAACATAGGTTAAAACAAAAGAATAGTGAAACAATATTTCTTTTGATTGTTTTCAGTTGGTACAACAACAATAATGGAAGAAATTGAATATTGCGCAAATCTTTATATTATGTACATCTTAAAACTAATATTAAGTATTTTGATAAATCCAACAATAAGACTTGTATTGACTGGTAACTACAGCACCGCCGGGCAAGTGTGAAATATTTATAAAAATATAAATATATCCATAATACAACTAAGAACATTTAAAAATAGACATTTGAAATGTCATGAATATCTCTGTGACCTTTATAAATTAATTAACAACCTGTGATGTAACTCAAATAAAAACTAATATTTATCGTGTTGTGAATAAAAAGAAAATAATATGTAATAACATTAACACCTTATTCCCGTTGCCGGTGGATTTGCTTGTTATATTTTTAAAAATTGTATAATTTATTTACTTTTTTAAAGTAAGAACATTGTATTTAAATAGAGGAAAAGAAATAAATAGAAAAAAAAATAGTAATCGTTTAAAAGTTATTTATTACTTTAAAAATTGCTTGTTGATAAATTAGGTTAATTTTGGGTAATTTTTCTCAATTATTTCTATAAAACTTTAAATTTCTTTTATTTTAGCTCCGATTGATAAGTCTGTATATCCGTCTTTTATTGTTCTTAATTGAACAGTGTTCATTGATGAATAACTACTCACGAATTGTTTAACCTTAGAGCTAGCTACCTTCACTTTTTTATGGATCCATAACGTCCACGCACCTGTACTTAAATGGCAATGATTCTTTAAAATACTTCATTAAAAATATTTGTTAATTACACTCCCTTTACACTCACACGTTATAATTAATGAAATTCATTGGAGTGAGAATACATATGGATTTATTTAAGAAATCACCACTAATTCGAAGGGTTCACTGGGACTCACTTGAGAAAAAGGTTTTACAACTTAATGTTTTTAACAAGTTATTACACAGCATTATTAAGTATCAGATCATTTTGCACGATCCCACGATCATTTGCATACTGTCCATCTTCACATTTCTACGATTGTAAACTGCTCCAAATCGCGACTATCAAATGTTTTCTGTATTTATGAAAACCACTATCAGAACATTAGTTTCATGTTCTTTATCCGTTACTGGTTTGCCGGTGGTAAGTGGCTATCTGTATGTCGGGAATGTAAGTGTGGTAGAGGAGGTGAGGTGTATGAGAGCGGGGCAGGGTAGGGCGCGTAGGGCGGCGCCTCAGCCTGCGCCTGGCACGCTGCACGAAGTCCCGCCCAACTGAAACGGTACGCGTACCGTTTACCATGCACCTGAAACAAAAATGTAATAGACTGTGAGCGTAGAATTTATTTCTATGGTAGGAGTATTAATAAATATCATACTAATATTATACTCGTAACTGCTGAAGTTTGTAAGTATGTATGTATGTACATATTTGTTTTTGTTACTTGCTGTTATTTTTATTACACAAAAAAACTGTTGGACGGATTTGGATGAAACTCTACAGTATAACCTTTAGGACTAGCTTATGCCCGCGACGTCGTCCGCGTGTAACTATAATTGTCAGTATCTCTGGTTCTAAGCGGCGTATAAAAATATAACCTATGCTATATTTTAAGTTAGAACTTCTACGATACAATTATGAAAACCGCATTAAATTTCGTCCAGTAGTTTTAGTGTGATACGAGTATTAAAATTCTAAAAACAATAGTTTTGACTTCTATAGACCCTTTAAAGTTTCCCTATACACTTTTTTCTTAAATATCTCTCATAGCTCCGTTACAATTTAATTATATGTATAGATTATACATCACAGGTTATGATTTTATGTAATTTTTGTCGTAATGTAACAATACATGTCAACTAAGCCGCGAAAAATTCTATCCTCTGAGAGCTATCTTGGCGTACACTACCTAAACCTTTGGAGTTACACAAAGATGATGTACCGTAAGATTGTTTGTCTTGAATAGTTCTATGTGGCAGACCAAATTCCACGTGAGCGAAGTCATATTAACTAAGTACTTAATTTGTATCCTGTTGAAAATAAACGTGACCATCCTGTATTTTTTTGGAATTCCGTATATAAGTATAAATTTTAATAACCTTTTTGGTGAAATACTAAAAAGTTACATAGCGTATCATTGGACGTTCATATTTGTCGACATTATTACTTGTATAATCGTTAGAGCTATCCCAATATTGAATTTTAGGGCAACGGAGGTTTTTAGTAAAAAAAAATTACCATAGGAATCAAAATGTATAAGTACATTTAGAAATGAAAATGTATACGGTATAATGGATTTACCTACATATATCATTCCTAAAAGATACTTGTTTCACTTTATTCCACTTAATCCAGAATATGTATGTGTATCAGAAGTAGCCTAATGTCACTCTCCAGCCCTTTAACTATCTCCGCACATAAAAGTCACATTAATCCGTTGTTCCGTTACGTGAAAGACGGACAAGAAACAAACATACTTTCGTATATAAAATATTAGTATGGAATATATTATATATGTATAAAGTATGGATCTAGTTGAGGAGATATTGATGAAGATTACCTTACTCATGATGTTCTTATCGTAATAGTAGCGCAGAGCGCGCGACAACTTGTCGTAGTTCATATTGGGCTTCTGCTTGCGCCGGCCCCAGCGCCGCGCAACTTCGTCGGGGTCCGACAAACGAAACTCGCCGTCGCCCGGTGGGCCCTGTCGATTAGGGAGCATAAACCTCAAATGATAGCATGCAAAAAATATTAACATTGCTTCTTGTAGATAAATACATATACCTATCGTTTGGCAAGCAATTTTTTTAAATACATACTTACTTAATTTAAAAATAATTTACTAAATCAAATAATTTCTTAAATAAAATCATAAATTTAACAAATTAATGATTTTATTTAAGAAATTAATAAATGTTAAATCCACACTAAAATATAACAAGAAGTTTAGAATTCAAAATAATTGCATTTTTTAAATGTATAACGAAGTGTGGAGTGAGGAGGTTACCCATTATGGGTAACCTTTTCAGAACGATCTCCAGGGCAATTGATAAAACGCAATAGACAATATTTAATTGATAGGAGAGGAAACTGTTGAGGATGGGTACCTCCCAGCAGATACCGGGTGCTCCGCTGGCTAGCTCATCCAAGAGGAACTGCCATAGCTGAACCTGGCCTCCGCTCCCCCTCGAACACCCGCTCACGCCTGCGTACGATTCTGTTAAAATCAAAAGAAAAATGACCTTAAAGTCTAACACTGCTCCTTAATTTTCAAAGTACTATCAATTACTTATGTATTTCTAGATTTTCCAATCCATAAAATATAATAATATATATAAATCCTATTAATTTAAGTATATCAATGACAATAAGTATATGTCAATTTGGATGAAGGCAAGTTACCTGTATGTTTAACAAATAAAGATAGATTTGATTAAAGAAAATTTTTATTTTAATACATTAACATACCTATGACCTTAATTCACCCATGGTAATAAGATATACTAACATGCTCTTCATAATTAATCAATTAATTAATTTGTAGGTTAGTTTCTAGCCTGCCGCCATTATAATGATTAGTGATAGAATAAAGGGCAAATTAAAATAGTGAAGCAAGCGTCAGCGCAAGTAGGACTACTGCATCGAAGGTTCCTTGCAAACTTTATAACAAAATATAAACTTCATTACTTTATCAATCGCAAATAATAACTTTGTAAATGAAAATTCGTGTTGTTATTTAATTTACATATATAATCCAATTTGTAAAGAAATTTCATATTCTAAGGCAACTGGAAATACCGTATAGGTTTTGTACTCAGTGATTTTCTTGTAAATCTCAAAATACAACATAAAGATTCAACATAATATTACAGCATAAATATTAAATATTTTCCGGTCGCGTTAGTTTACAAATTTAATTGTTTTCACACCTGGAAAAAACCATATATTTGAGTTAATGACATAAATTTCAACACATTAAAATTTACAAGTCATTTTACCGAATATTAAATGTGAAAACTGTGCAGAAACATAAAATAAACATCACCTAAGCCAATCAGAAAGAGACCATTATTCCATCATGACTTGAGCAGGATTCGATCCCTCTTCGGGACCTTTTTAAAAGCAAGAAAGAAGCCGTAACACTGCGCCAACGAGGCCGTCAAATAAAATAATAAAATGGCAAATATACATAGTAAGTATTATTGTAAAAATTTCTCTTTTTTCAATTAAGTCAAATTTGAGCACTATTCATCGTTGTTTTCAACGTATTTTTTTATTAGCAACAGTTTACTAACTACGAGTACAAGTAATTAAATTAAAAATAAAATAAAAACACCCGACACATCACTCACGTCAAACTTAATTCCATTTTTACGACCTCTCTAACAAAAATGAATGATTCAAATCGGTTCAACCGTTTGGAAGCTATAATGCCACAGACAGAATGACACACACGCACAAATGTATGTCAAACTTATAACACCCCTCAGTTTTCGTCGGCGTTTAAAAGAAGAAGCTCACACTGACCGTGGTAGAAGTGGTGTAGACGCCGGTGGTCAAGCGGACCCAGCCACAGCATGGCGCTCCGCCCCGCTCACAGCTCCCGCACCATGCCATCACAGCACTACCTCACACTTCATTTCGCGCGTCCACTGCACTACTACGCTTTCATAATGATCTGATACACGGTTTATGCAATATAAACACTTTTTACTGCACTAAAAAACACAATATCACAAAAGTGTGTACCGTATATCAAGTGGGCTTTTCGTACTAGTGAACCATCGGACTTATACAGAAAATACTACACCGAAACAAGGCTGTGAAAGTTTAATGAGATTTATTTGCGGAGGCAAATTGTTTAAAATGTATATTGTACAGTTTAACAAAAATTAGTGCATAACACACATCCAAACCAATTTTTCAGTTATCATTGAATGTATGTAGTTCATTTAGTATTAAAAAATATAACAATGCTTAATTGCACCGGAAATACGAGCGGATGCGGTACCGGAAGCCGCGAGTATGCCGGAAACGGGGCGGGCGGCGCCCTGTGGCGAGGTCGGGGATGGGCGCCCAGATTTATACTTTACCCAGTCTTATTTATATTCTATTTAATTGAATTACGTATCTTTAGAGTTTGTCGGAATCACACTATTTTAGGTACTAGCTTATGCCCGCGTCGACGTCCGCGCGTAACTACTATTATCAATTCCTTGGGTTTTAAGCGGCGTATTTAAATGAATGCTCCAACGCTTTAGTTAGCTCCAATACAACTGTGAAAACCGCATCAAAATAAATCTTGTAGCTTTTGCGTGATGCGCTACAAACATAAAGACAAAAATTCTAAAAATAATCATTTTGCGGCTTTTACTTATAGGCTTTTTATCCTTACTATCTCCTATGTACAGACATACCTAGGTTACAGTTTTATTAACCACAACGCATAAAGAGGGGTGTTATAAATTAGATGTGTGTGTATGTGCGTGTGTGTGTGTCATTCTGTCTGTGGCATCATAGCTTTCAAACAGATTACAGACAACGTGATACGTGAAACTAAATAAAAGCTTATAAAAAGGAATGACTTAAAGAATTGTATATTGTACATCTAAACGAATACAGTACATATACTCGTATCTCTTGACAAAATCGTACATCATTCTCAAAGAGCTTGTTAACAAATCAAATTAACTAAATCTTATAAAAGTATGTTTATAAGATTTAGACCAGCATAAAAGGTTTTATTTTTAAATTGATATAAAAAGCAATAATGTTTGCCTGTAGTGTGCCTATGCAATAAAACTTTGACCGTCGACCGGTGGGTTAAGCGCGCGACGGGCGGTCCAAATCCCAAGGGATAAGCGCTAGACCCCTGATACTCTTTACTTTATTACTTTTGCTAGTGATTTCTGACGCCCCTTCATTATCATTGGATTGCTATTTATCTCTGTAATGATTAAATCTGCAGTTAATCTATTGTTGTTTTTTTATCTTTGTCTAAACGTTTAGTTGTTTACGTAGTGATAGAGTTTGATACCCAGTTGGGGGTTAAAACATAGCTAAAATATTCTTAATTATATCAGCTTTCTAAAAAAAAGTAATATCCAAATCTTTTCACCACCACAGGCAGAATGACACACACACACGTCAAACTTATAACATCCCTAGTTTTGCTTTGGGGGTTAAACAGGTCATTGGTTAATCTCTTAATTAAATGTGTGTTTTGCATGACTGATGTGATTACAATCAGTCATGCAAAACAAACTTTACTTTACAATGTGAAATAACTGATGTTAATAATGAGAGTACCAATAAAATTCTTTAAACAGATTTGAGTGACTAAATTAAGTAAGTGAAGTAATTATACTAATAGGACTGTATATTTTAATATTGAAAATGCAAAAGTGGAATTGTTTTTTTTTGTACACGAAGGATATATCCTCGTAGATGAAAGGTATTTTATCCCGGGAAAAGTACTGTTCCTGTGAGGAAAATAAAAACTCACTACTAGATAGTTATGCGAGCGAAGTCACGCTTAAATATAATGTAAGCAATGACCTCCACGCCCGCCATATTTCCTTGCGCGGAAATCCCAGTTAACCTCTATCAAGGCGAGTACGTAATGGATGTCCCGACTACGACCTCTCTTGGTTCGTCTCGTTCTTGGAAAAATGGCGCGTGTCTCAAATGATAAGCGACGGCGTGTTCGGTTTAAGAGATAAGTAATAAATAAAGCCTTTTCTATTGAGGATTTTATAACATTGTCTATATTTAGTATCATGTCAGGCCATAAAATAATATCAAAATGACCCATTGAAGAATGAACATTTTATTTTTAACTAGCTAATGGCCGCGACTTCGTCCGCGTGGATTACTTAGGACTGCTACAATAAATTATATCCCTCGGGAACCGTACATTTTTCCGGGATAAACAGTAGCCCATCTTTTATTCCAGGTCATCGTCCATCGCTGTGCCAAATTTCATCTAGATCTGTTCGGTAGTTTTTGTGTGATGCGTGTACAAACATACAGACAGACCGACAAAAATTCTAAAAACATTGGTTTTGGCTTCTATAGGCCCTATAAAGAGTCCTTATATATTTTTTTCTGAAATATCTCCCATGTACAGACAAAGCTCAGTTACAATTTTATTATATGTATGAAAAGACTTGACTTGAAAAGGGCATGAAAAGTTATTATATAAGACTATTTAAGGTATCTAAGCTCACATTCTTCCTACTACATACATATTCAGATTGCGGCAAGCCGTACCAAACATTCCGGATTGGTGAAGGTTTTATTGCTACAGCTTAGTACTGGTATGGAGCCACTACTTCGTAGTGGTATGGAGCCACTACTTGTAGTGATATGGAGCCACTACTTGTAGTGGTAAGAACCTGCTGCTTGCTTTGTAGCATGCAGCATGAATGGGCCAGCTCGTCCGGGGAAGTACCACACTCCGACAGAAGACCGACGCCTGAATGGTGGCTATCAGCCGCCATGCTCTGTCCGGTGAGTGGGAGAGCCGGAGGCCCAACTTCTAGGTTCTTCTTCTAAATTTTTTATATGCCGGCAACGCTTCTGTAACCTTGCGGGTATTGCAGTTGTCTATGGGCGGCGGTGATGACTTAACATCGCGTGACCCGCCTGCTCGTTTGCCTCACTCCACAGAGCATAGATGCTCTGCTCTGCTTATGCTCTGTGCCTCACTTTAAAATAATAAAAAAATACAGCCTTTGGTAGCACGTAAGATTGTGTGAACTTCTACACAAGATAAAAAAACAACACATTCAAAATGCATGCATATTAATCTACAGTCGATTCATCAAAAACTTTTTGAATCCATTAAGAAGACTGATTGATAATCTTAGGCCTATGGACTTGATTTGAATGAAATATGAATTGATGACAATAAAATTCAAAAGCAAATATTACCAATAATATTGTAATCTGCTTTTTTACCCTTATCCTACTAAGGCATAAGTGACATTGTATTTTATATACCAATAAGAACGTATTTTATAACATCGGAAAATAAGGGCTTTATTCTAGAAATCGCGTCTGCCTTTTCCGGGCACCACAACGGAGTTTCAAAGTAGGAGCTGTAGGAGGGTCGAGGCGGGGCTTCACGAGGAGGGGCGATGCTCGGAGCCGCCCGACAGCTGATCTTAGCTTTGAATCTTCAAATAAATACGTTTATGTGATTTTATTTCTAATGTGTAATAAACTATATGAATACGTCAGTAGCAATAAGAACAAAAAATATTTTATTTATACTATGTAGTAACAGACGTCGAGTTGATTGTTGCAGTATGTTATGATTTATTTTTGATTTATCCTATCTAATTATTGATAAATTGTTTATATGTATAAGCCTGCGTGCAAATATAATCTCAAATAATTTTTTTCAACGCCTTTTTTTCTCTATAACACCCAAAAATTCATAATGACTGTATTGTAAGTAGTTAATTACGAATGAATTTCTATAATAAAGCAGGTAGGTACTTTAAAAGGTAAAGTAATAAAATGTTTCTGATCAGCAAGTTACATTGTTAGACCAGGATATTTAGATGATTTTTTGTAATTAGATTAGATTCCTCTGGTTGTTACTGAATTTAATATTTATTAAAACAAGGAAGGCACTATATATTTTGCGACAAAAACAAAAATCCTTTGGAGTTAACATACCGTTAAGCAAAAATATTAAAATATGCTTGTCCACATGCAGCCCAAAATCACATTACAAAATACTAAGTATATAGAAAAAAGAAATACTACCCAAGTTCTTTATAAACACTATTAATTATATCATTCAAATGCAAAAAGTACATCCTGAAAGTCATTGCGAAGCGGTACATCATGCTGTCCGCATTCCAAATTCCAATCTATGATTCAGTGGCTCGCCACACGGGTCCGTGTGAATGTGAAAGCGAGGAATCTGGGAGGACCACTTGCTTCACACGATCTGCTAACCGGTCTGAATTCTGTTCATATATTTCGCCAAGTTTATGAACTGAATTTTCCTAACCCGCACGCTTCGATTGCACAATAAACAACCAAATTTTCATGTAAGTATTGCCATGGCATGGCAATAATAGCAGTGAAAAGAAATAATATATTTATTTCACTCTTTTTAACGGTACCTAGTCCTAATAATTAGTAAATAGGAACAACATTGTAGGATTAATCTCAGCAGCCTAACATAGTTATAAAGTGAACTATACCTACATACGTCTTCTACTGTACCTCTAGAGTAACAAAATATTTTAATTATTACTAACGACCCCTCCCGGTTTGCACGGTTTTAAAAACCTTCCTTATGAATCTACTCGTATTAAAACCCTCATCAAAATCCGTTGCGAAGTTTTAATGATCTAAGCATATTGGGAGAGACTGCGGAAAGCGACTTTGTTTTATACTATGTAGTGATTAGACTAGCTTTATTTACATAACACACCAATATGACATGAAATAACTAGTACAAAAACACAAAGAAAATTCGACCTGTATTCTTCAGATTAGTCGATAGTAATTTATAGGCTGTAGGTACTTATATATAGTACAATAATTCCGTGCCTGTTCTTTTTAGTAGAGGTCGTTTGAAAATTTTTTAATATAGGTAGGTTTTATTCCTAAATTCACTATGCAGTCCCGTAGTGTGTTTCGTAATGTCAGATTTTCATCAAATACGAGATGATAATAAAATACGTATAAAATGAGGCAAGCCTTGGACCGAGGCTATCAAAACTGGGCACAGCTGAAACTTACGATTGGCTAAGCCAGTTTGCGATACACCCACATTAGACAGCGCCGGCGCCGGCGCAGACCACGGAGCCAGTCTACTTAAATTAAATATTACTTTTAGCTATTCTTAGAATTATGTCTCAAAATGGCTGACACTATTAAGTTTGTTCTACTATTTATTTTTTATCGGGCGGCCAAATATAATTATTTATAAATAATAAGTAATATCTGTTCCAATGCAAAAGAACATTTAAATGGATTTCTATCTATTCGTACTGTGACATTTTAAGTAATTTCCACGAAGACTGGTTCAAGTTGACGAATATTAGTTTTTAATTTTTTTTATGTTAGAGGGAGGCAAAGCAGGCTGGTCATGTGATATTAAGTGATCACCGCCGCCCATAGACAACTGCGACACCCGCGGGGTCACAGAAGCGTTGCTGGCCTGTACAAAACCCCTGCCCTCCCCATGTGGAGAAGTTGGGCCTCCGGCTCTCCCACTCACCGGACGGAGCATGGCGGCTGATAGCCGTCATTCAAGCGTCGGTCTTCTGTGGGAGTGTGATACTTCCCAGGACGAGCCGGCCCATTCATGCTGCAGGCTCATACCACTACGAAATACGCTAATTAATGTGATGTTCAAAGATTAAACGTTGATTTTCTATATAAACTGTAACTATTCAGTACCAGATAAGTAAGTATAATGTCCAGCTATCATAAAGACGCATCTTTTATCGTGTTTCCAAATAGAGGAGGCACCTCATCGGGCAGAGGGCGCCATTTGCAATTCAATAAGAGAGGGCTATGGCACCGCGGGGAGGCCCCGCTCTATCTCTCTCGTGGGATCAAGATGTCATAACATTGATGCTGGGATTTAGACCTGCTTCACTTATTGCCACTTTACATTTATTTCATATTTTCCAGTGAAATCTTGAGTTATGAAAGGTTGATGGTGTTCGTGGAGGGGACTTTATGAGTTCTCTGATCAACGCAAAGGCTGTCATTTAGACTACTGCTTTGCCATTGATTTCCTATTACTTATATTTTACTTAATAAACATTACGTACATATGTACATATATTACTTACATTATTATGCAATAGAAATACCGAAAATGACAGTATACTTATAATAATGCTTATATTTAAAATTTTGAAATTAATATTAATTTTCATTAAGATTTATAAGATTATAGACTACTTATAGACATAAGCAACGCTGAACAAAATTAATCTAATGTAAAGTTTATATTTCAGTTAGTATTAATTCTTACTCAACACTACATTGTAGGATAATTTTTCTTGAAATTTCTTATTACGGGAACTTTGATGAGGTCTAAGGTTAACATTTTTATTAATTGTATTAACTAGCTTGCTTATAAGTAAGTATTAAACAATTTGGTAAATTAAAAGGGCTTAATGGTTCAAACTAAATACGTAAATTGCTAATAACGGTTGCCTTATAAATAAAAAAATAAAAAAGCCATTTATTCAACTACACATGCATGATGTAAAAATATTTTTGGTAAATACATTTAATGAATTAATTGTCATTTTTATATTCCAATAGTACTGTCTATATTTGTT
>JADGIL010049528.1:0-17914 GCA_020352625.1 Cactoblastis cactorum
TTAGATAAATTTGTTCTTTTTTTTTGTGGAAACTTTATTGGTTTGTGTAATATCTATGTTTATTATTTATTGATAATCTATGATACTGTATTTTTACAAAATAAATTAAAATAAAAAAAATAAAATAACTATATTTCCCTATAAAATAAACTACAAAAATACATTTAATAGGAAAACATACAAAAATGTTAACTGTCTAGCTATCAAGGTACAACCTCATGACAGACGGACAGACAGACAAACGGACGGACAACGAAGTATTATTAATTGAGAATCCCGTTTTACCCTTTGGTTACGGAACCTTAAAACAGTTAAAATTTCGTAAACATATACTAATATATGGTTTAAGTACAAAAAATTTTCTTTGGCTGATTAAAAAATAATTTAAAGTCGTAACAATAATAAAAAAATTAACAATACGCTTCCTAGATATTCCCTGCGACAACACATTTAGTATGTACACAATATGACATTGTACCATCCTTATGAATACCTCATTAGTCACTCATTGCGCAACAAGGAAATTAACTTTACAATATGTATTCACTGGCAGGGAGTATTGTTGAAATGTAAATGCCTTAGATGGAGCAAAACAACCCTATCACACGACATCAAACAACCATTATCGGGACTGTACTTATGTATCTACTTATATAGTAGTTATCTCCTCGAAACGATGGAAATTGGTTGAATAAATAACCGAAAGAGGTTAATGTACTTGTGGTAAACGTTGGTTAGAATAATATTACTAAATTTTATTATTCAAAGTCCACTACTGTTTTAATATATACTAGCGATCCGCCCCGGCTTTGCATGAGTTTAAAAACCTTCCTTCTGAATCGGTCTATTTATTTAAAAATCTCGCATCTGAATCCGTTGCGTAGTTTTAAAGATCTAAACATACATAGGGGCAGACAGCGAAAAGCGACATTGTTTTATAATATGTAGTGATATTAAAACATCTTTTTTTTATGTCAGAGGGAGGCAAACAAGCAGGCGGGTCACGAGATGTTAAGTGATCACCGCCACCCATAGACAACTGCACCACCCATGGGGTTACAGAAGCGTTGCCGACCTATATAAAACCTCCGCCCTCCCCAAATGGGGAGGGCGGAGGTTGTTGAGAAGTTGGGCCCCAGGCTCTCCCACTCACCGGATGGAGCATGACGGCTGATAGCCGCCATTCAGGCGTCTGTTACTCTTTTCTTTTATCGGCAATAGACATAATTATGAGAATAATATTCACGCCATGAATTAAATACTTAAAGTGAAGTTTTCGTATATTTTTATTCTGATAATTTAAACTTTGTTGCTTGTAGATATGGACAATAAAATTAGATAAATGATAATTCAATAATAATGAAGTGCGATTTTATTAAATGAAACATTATGAATGAACCAAAAAGCTTCACTATGTTATGAATCTAAAACTAACAGTGATAAATCTGCGTTTGTACCAACTACATCATATTTTGCCGATTTTTTTATTTAAATACACATAAATATTTTTATTTTGATACATTATAGATTTTTTTTGTATTGTAAAATCTAATTTTGCAAATAGGAAAATCACATTTAAAATAAATTTACTTTCCGAATATTATATAAATCGTTTAACAAAGAGCCTTTGAACGGTAATACCAAACGGCACTTAAGTTTGCAACGCTCCGGAATTTGTTTGACAAAAGATCTATAGTTGCCTAAACCCGAATAGTGATGTGCCCAAACATTGTGACCACAAATACGCGTTTCACGTTACAAGGATACGGCACTATGACAGCAATATCTATAGTTCACAAACTTGACTGTTGCTCACCTCAGTCACATTTTCGGGGAATTAATAGTAACAAAAACACGATTCATTATTTTATTAGCAATTGTTTAGATTAGATACAAACATACAAAGTCTCTTATCTCAAAAATATGTAGAGTTTCTTCATAAAACTTTATAAAATACCCAAGAGAAAAGGCGCCTCTTGTAACCAAGATGTTAACGATAGTAACACATGGACGTAGTTGCCAGTAATGAATAAATTACCATTCTATCCACAAATTATCGCACGCATGCCACGGAGAAATTATAAATTCGTACAGGCTGTGCCAACGAAAATCATTATTGAGCAATTTATCCCACTCCCGCATTTATGCACACACTGATTAATTTATTAAAGGACCGCACTGTTAAATTGATGGCTGCTTTCGATGAATCATATTTTGCATTGTTCGTACAGCTATTGTTAACGTCAAGTTTATTTTACTTGAAAAAATATTGGTATTTAGTTGCTACTCATAAAATATTATACCATATATAGCTACGACCTCCGTGGTGTATGCCTGTCCGCTACTCGAGAAGTCCCAGGTCCTATCCGTCAAGTCAAGAAAAAATATGATCTTTTTCTGATTGATCTGAGAATGTTTTGAATGATTGTTAGAAGTTTGTTTGTATATCTATTTGTAATAAAATATAGTAACGTCGAGTCAGTATCCCATAATACAAGTCCCAAACATGCTGTTCCTATATATTTAAGGGCATTTTTGTCCCAAAATTCCCGCATATTCCCGACGGGGACTAACCCTGTAGATAATATAAAAGCATCTCAGTATACAAGCGATACAGAGCGGGCACACTAAATCAATTTGCCGCCATTATCAGGTGCACCCTGTATACTTAATTGATTTATTTTGCAACAGGATACCTACCTCAATTAAAAACTATACCCTTTAATTAACTATGTACCAAAGGTGCTTTTAGAGTTTAATGGTGACATAGTAGACTTCTATTAATTAATTTCAGTTAATGTCGAAGTGATGTAAACACATACTTTGCTTTGGTTTTAATACTAATTTGGTTTTGTTTTAATACTTTGCTTGTACATTTCGACAATTTCCGTTATAAAGGACCAGCAATTACATTTTTCGAATTTACCTCGAAATTAAGCAAACTGAGAAATATTTATTTTAAATTGTTTTATGTATTCCCAACTCTCAGCTGATGTAATTATTTACATATTTTTGACAGCCATAATCAATCAAGCTTTTCCACCATCACAATTTGTCACGTATTATTATTATATTTTATATTAAAGTATATCCAAAATAGTTGCATGTTGTTAATTTTTGTTTAAAATAATTTATATAAAATATTTTATTCATTTAAGTATATTAGATGCCTTAGCTACATTTAGTTACCATTAATGCCAAAATTGGCATATATCATAGGATTTACAAAGGATATTCTTTTCTTGGTTTTATAAGTGGTGGTCCTTATTTGGCTTTTTGCCAATAAAACAAATAATTATATCATTGAAAGTTACGCAAAATGACATAACTAGTGTTTACACGGCTAACGCACGTTAATTTTAGTCGGTCACGCCGACGACCGTTTCCGATGAAAAGGCCCTTCGGGTGCAAATCGATGAAAAGGCCTTATATTCAGGCATATCATATGTTAAGTGTAAATTTCTGATTTTACTATTGTAGATCATTCTTGACTAAGTTCATAACAAGCAGAGTTGATTTCTACAAGGAAATGGGCTTAGGATTGTGGTCGTTTGCCATGAATCGTAGCCCACGAAATGTCCTGCCGCCTATGTTCAGTTCAGAACTAGTTTTGGACTATAAGTACAGTCAGTTACTTATAGTTAGTTAATTAGTCTAGTTAACTAACTTCCTAAACACCAAGTTAATGAGTAGTTGTACCTAATTAATATTTATTTAATACTAGCTGTTATCTATCCCGTGTCCGATTGATCCGATATCCATTTTCCGTAGGAACCTTTTGTAGTTCATACGTACTCGACGTGATTCATATAAAAAAATATCTTAGATGTGAAGTGGTAACAAACAAACAAATATATATTTTCGGGTTTATAATATTAGTTAAGAATGTGTTATTATGAAAATTTTGTCATAGATATTAATTTATTCACCAAGTTATAAATAATTATGAATTTCTACGATACATTTTATGGTAAAATAAATGTAAATTTTATGTCTATAAATATTTATTTTTATTAAAAAACTTATCACCATTAAACATAGTACTTTTACGATTTTAATATTACTTTAATAATTAGTGTGCTTTACTGTTTTTCATAAAAGAGCTTTTGGGAATGTCTTCATACCTTTAAAGCTTTCTTCTGCTTAAAATTGAGAAAAAATAATTTTGAGTAGAACTAAATATTTTATGACAAAATGTTAAGTACATCTAATGTAAATAATTGCAGCAATTTATTTCCTCTAAATAGTTCAATGAATATCATATTATCTTTGTAAACATAAAAAGGTTTTCCGGGACGCCTAAATCTCGGAAATTTTCGTGCCCAATAATGAGCCTGTCTATCACTTCAGCAAAATGAAAAGCTTTTTAAAGATGGCCGAGTACATTTCTACTTGAAATTTTTTCCTTATTTAATGGTGTCAGTTATATAAAATTGAAAAATAAGAAAGAACTTCTCAGTTTAATTTTTATACAAGTTGATCGAAATTACATTTTTTGTTACATTTTTCTCCTTGGTTCAATGCTAAATGATATAGAATATATGATAATATTTGGTTATGCAAAAATGATTTTATAAACCTCCTATAATCTATATATGAAAAAATCGTATGTAACATTACTGATTTCCAAATTACAAGATGTTAAGTATATTAATATAACAATATTTAATTTGGAATTAACAAAAACGCGAAACAATGTTTAATTTTAAAATCCAAAATTATAACATTGTTTATTATTTCGATTCTGATTCTCTTTTTTTTTTCCTTTACCATTAAAACTTCATCTTCTACATAATTAACAATTGCAAATTGAGTGAAAAACATCTTATTTAAACCAGCTTAAACCAGAGCGATCCACTTCTTTCTAGTTCAAACTAGAATTTGTTGGAATGGAAGGCGTTTTAAGTAAAATAAATTACCTGTTACAAGATGAGAGTTTGTGACCGAGCGAGGATCAGGGCGGGAGAATGCTACGGAAATGAGAAATGAATTGTGGCGAGATGGGGTGTGCACGCTGCCTTAGTGGCTATAAAACTGTCTGATATCTATGGCTTAGCTCTTAGAACAAGGTTTTTGTTGGAAGTTTCCTGTTGGAGACTGTCTTCCTTTAAAGATCAGAACGCCATCAAGTCTGGGAATTCAAGTAATAGCTGCGGGATTTTATATTACATTAGAATTTTAAATAGCATTCTTTTGTTTAAATTTTACTTTTAATTTTTAAGAAAATCTTGTAATTTCCGTTCTTATGTTATAATTTATATTATATAGTGCTTATATTGCATGCTTATATTATAATCGGCTATAATAATGAATTTTAAAAAAGTGCAATTTAAGTTGAAAATTAATTTTTAATAATATTGGATTATAGTTGTACAAGGCATTAACGTAAAATATTTTTTTCATTTTATTACTTACTAAAACACGTAATAGCAAATTCTTTCTTTTTAGACACGAAAAGAAAAAAACGGAAGCTCGAGGGCTTTCTGAGAGTGGATACATTAAATTGTTTCAAATAATGTTAAAGTAAAAAGAAATCTTTTTCCCTTTATTGCAATACAATGTACGTTAAAAGCTACAAATTATACTAATGTTGCTCGTTAAAATAATTAAGAAGAGAAATAATGAATATTGATTAAAAATATAGTTCAAAATATTTTTAACAGCTTAGCATTAATCACAGTTATTACAATTTTTATTTATATATCTTTTTTGAGTTGCGCTGATCACGAAAACATTTTACCACATAATAGGAAATGTTTAGATTCCAAAAATGTTTGCTAACTTAATTATTAAAATTTTGAAACAAACAAAAATCAAATAACATTACGATCTTTAATATCAAAAAGACTGACATTTTAAAACAAGATACAATCTGTGGAACAACGAAGGCAAATAACAACACGGATCGGAGCAAAATTGATAGTCCATGATTCGGTGGTGCGCTGGTTCGAATTTTTATTGAATTTGGTCTCGCTGGCATCAGCTCAAACACTACGTTAGCAGAATTAAATTATGGTAGCGCCAATTACAGCCATTTTTGAACCGCATGATGGCCGAACGCCAATTTATGCTCATATAGGCAATTTCTGTTTTAAAATGAGCCATAATTTGTTTATGGTCCGTATATTAATAATATGTAATATTTATTATGCTTTTATAATTTTTTAAGCCATTTAAATAGTATGTAGTTTCAAAAGATGAGCAGAGTCTGACATATTATAGAACGAGTAGCCGGCAAAAACTTAAATCTTTAAACATTATATTAACTACCTTATATTGTTTTGCTTGAAAAGAAGGATCAACCTATTTTGTATTTATTAACTCGATTTTTCCCACTCGTATCTGTGAATTCCTACTTAGCAAAAAGGCATCTTCAAAATCTTTAGCGCTGTATCTAAGAACATGAGTACAACCACATAATATATGTAATACGATATTAATACAACAAGCTAAAGAAATTATTATAAGTGCGGTTTATCAGTCTGCTTAATTAGGGTTCCACATACCATGATAAATCCGAAACCTAAAATAGTGAAATTTTCTTTAAATTATACAACAACAATGTATAAATAAAATAAGCGGAATTGTGTGTATTTATAAGCGGTTTTATATGAGTAGGTTTGAGGCTTAGATCGTTTAGTAAACGATTTAAGGTTTGAGAACTTACAAATAAGTATTTATTTATTTAACATTTTAATGTTTTGATTTACATATTTATGTTAAATATACTTCGATAAACCACTGAGGTTTGAGAGGAAGTGCGAAACACTACAAGCAATACATATTTATAAACATACAAAAATGATTAAAAAATAACACAGTAATCAAAAAATGCAGGGAAGCTATATATAAGAGCGATTATGAATAGGTAATATTTTTTAATAAGATTTTTTTAATTTTATTTAGTAGATTTTTTAAAAATATGAATTTGATATTTCTTGGAGTTTATTATTTTTTATTCATTACGAAGTTTATTAATCAAACGAGGTTAATTAAAAGTATCCGGGGTAGTTTCACTCTATTTATGTGTAAGATTTATGAAGATATTACGAAAAGTATGTAAAAACTTTGCTCAACGTAATATTGGATTTGTTTCATCAAAAGAAGCCAACAATTGGAGCTATCTTTTCAAAATTCTAGAAACATCGCGTCACAGGAATCCCCTATGCGACGTAGAAACTTGTATGTAGCGAGTTGGATTCAAATAAGAGTTGAGGATTCGGTGAAAGGATACGTAAGTTTCGCAAAATTACATTTCACAGCTTTTGTAAGAGGTGCTTTTATAATACAATTTTACTTGATAAAATTCAATTTAATTGAATCTTTTTAAAAGAAATGTCAATACTCATCCTGGACTGAGACATTTTCTCTAGCTTTTTGATTAGTCATTCTTCTGTTCTGCTGCGTGCCTAATACGACTAAATTAAAGGCTGAAAAGAAAATTATAGTATACTTTAAGGACATAAAATTGCTTTTATTCAAATTCTTTTTAAAAACTTTTTATTAAAGAGGATTTCAATAATAAACCGTCTCAGCCACACATAGCCCTTCTTCTAAATACTTGACCTTAAACTTATCTAGCGCCCGCAGCGACAGTATATGTACAGTACATGTAATAAAATTGCAACAGGGCTATGTCTGTTCATTGAAGATATAAAGGAGAAAAGAAAACAGATGGGTTTCATCTTGATACGCCTCTTAAAATCCGAGATTTTAAATGTAGAAAGTTACGCGTGGATGATTTCGCGAAGCTAGTTTAATAAAATATAAATTATTAAAGTTTCTGCAAGAAAATATTCCAGCCTTGAGAAATCTTCTGTAGGATGCAAGCCACTCTCTCATAGACTTAAAATACTTACATATACTTAAATTAAAAGCGTCTTATTCTCATGTTAAACTGACTAATAACACCATATAAAGAATATAAAATAAAAAATTAAAGTAAAGAAAAAGAAAAAAATCATTGTTAGGCACTCTATATCCAAAGTTTGTGAATCACTTATAATTCAACTGGTTCCCATGAATTTCCTTTGTCGTTAATCAAATCAAGAGTTTAATGATCCGGCGGGCGACGGCAGCGCAGCGATTCCGACAGTAAGATATACCCGTCTTTTGCGACTTGATGATTTTCCCGCGCTATATTTTTTCTTCAGGAATCAATGGAGTCCCTAAAGAGAACAATTTGTCAGCGGCCTATTTTGTCTGTTTTGACGCAAAATAATAAGACCCCAGAAGAATTAACATACACATTATACATCTTAAATTTACTTGTATTAAGAAATGAGAATCTTGAATATATGTATGTTTTATAATATTGGTTAATTCTATTAAAAGTAGATCTTAATAGGTACTTGGAAAACAAAAATAAATACCGTTTACAAAAACAAAAGTGTAAATTATTAAAAGAAGAATAGAAAATCACGGCCAAGCGCTAGTTGAACTCGCACACGAAGCATTCCGTACCATTATCTGTACAAAACGTCAAAAAAGTCACGTTTGTTTTATTGTTGTTAACGCGGAAACAGAAATACAACATCTGTGAAAATTTAAACTGGCACGTCGTGTAGCTATTACTGTTCATGACAAAACAGTCTGGTGACAGACTGACAGACAGCTAAGTAATAGAGTCCCTTTGGGGACGGAACCCTAAAAATGTTTAAAAATTTATTATAAAAATACACTGAGTGGCGTGCTTTGCTAGGACTTTATAGATAAAAATATTTTTTTTTGTATAGAACTCACAGTGAAATTAGTGTTCTGTACAGTTATTATTCTGTTTGAGGTTCGGCTTGTTTATCGCCGCGATTCGCCCCTGTTTACTGAAATATTTCTACGCAAAGTCTTTAATAATTCAGTATTATACGAATTGACTGGATTCCATATGGTAAGGTTTCTTTTCGTACGTTTTGTGTGGCTTAAGAACAGTAATTAAGCAATCAGAAATGTTCCCTTATCATCTAACTAAAACAAGAGGTACCATGTCTCGTTTATAAATGATGCATATCGGAAACTTATGTGTGTGATTGATATTTTTTCTCACTAAATCTGAATTTCCATTCCACCAATAAGACTCGAAGGCCACGTTTAGTTAAAGGTGGGCCTTTAATTGAACGTGGCATCTTGGCTCTGTCTACCCGTAAGGAATAAAGACGTAATACTATATCTATATTTACTTAAATATTTATATATCAATTTATTAACGCTAGAAAGCAATCTTGTCGTATCTCGACAAATCTCGAAAAATGCGTTTCTTCCCCACTAACTTCTTGGATTAAGAAAAAAATACTTCACGCATACTTTTGGATTTTTCTTTACAAAAAAATTAACTTAAAATTCAACGTCGTTAAATAAATAAATAAAAAGATAGAAAATTTAGACCCAGACTGTTCAATGCAGTATTTTTTTTATATCCAAAAAGGCAACAAAAACACCCATTTATCGAGATACGACAAGATTGCATTCTAGCGTCGAATTAATTGAAAATATGTAGTCAACTAAATAGAATTATTATCGAACAATAACACATTATTTCAAAATATATTAGGTACGCGCTTTTAGTTAATATTATAACAATAACTAAAGTTATATTTCTCAAAATATCTGACATTTATAGCATTCTCTAACAATAAATTGTCTTCAAGTCGCTATCATAAGAGACAGACTAAAAGTTAATCTGACAACAGTTTATCTGAGAAGGAATTCGTAATTTACTAATAACAGCTTACAAACTCTGGAGCAATCTAAGTAATTCCGAACACAGAATTCTACTGTTAATAGAAGTGTTCCCTGCCAAGAAGGTTGGAATAGTTAGCTGCATAGCCCGAAGCAGATTCTAAACACGACCGCAGCTTCAGATGACAATGTTACTCTTGTGTCGATATTCAGACTATGTGAAAGCCCAACCACTACTATGGAGCGTAAATTATTGATACAGCATTATGAGAGGAATCTGATAGATGATATAGCGAGACACCATTTGGATTTACGTTGATCAGCTGCTATTAATGTCTGGAATGGATAGAGCGTCTTGAGAATTGATTGCACTATTGCTACTTGGATGTGATGATAATTTCTAACTAGTAACTTACTATTACATTGCTTTTTATTTATATGTTAACTATGGCATGGGCTAATTATCACCGAAGAATAATATGTACGTAAGTAATGAAGGTAGGTACTTATTGATTTAGTAAAACAGTATTCGACAGTCAATAAAAAGTTTCTTTCGTTTTATCAGATAAAAATATTTGAATAATTTTATCATAATCGTTTATTTTATAATGCCATTTTAGCAAACTACACAAAGTTTTATTGAACTCTACCAATATATTTCGGCTTTGGCACAAATTCGATGGTTGTTGAATTAAATAATGAAAAGGCCATTTTCCACAGGTTTAAACGCCTCTGGCTTACAGCCAAAGTTTTTGTTTCTACTCGTAATAATTTTTTCCACAAATGGACCATATAGATGTTCTTCAACTGTTTGTTTGTCAGTACCTAAATACAATTAAAATTCCATAGCTCCTTATTTCAAAATCAAGCATTTTAATACACCTTTTGGTAAAGAAATACTTACATATACTAAATAGAGTATTTTTTCCAATGCATCGTTTCAAGAATATTATCAGAAATGTCGTAAATTACTTTTATCACTTCACTTCCAGCCAAAAACATTTGATTAAATTCACAAAACTTTGACACACATGATCGGTTTTCCGTCAAAATATTAATATCATCCATTTTCTTCACGCGTATCCTCGTGAAGCGTTTTGCAAAAACATCGTAATATCCATTACAGCTGAACAAACAACTTGGCAGACCGTATCCAGCACATACTAAAACCATTTATTAGCCATCATAAATTGCTTCTGTGGGTTTACTCAGTTTCAATTAACGGAGCAGACTATTGGCTCGAATAGGGGAGGTTGCAGAAATGACGCTTGTTGCAACGGTATGATGATGAGAACAAATTTATATATTTTTTTTTATCCATGAACTTAAAGACAAAAATATATTTGTTTACTTATTTTATGAATTCTAATGAAAAGTGCTCTGGGACGTAAATATTCTTCAGTAAAAGAATAATCAAGACGAGATTGCTACTGTGTATAAAGAACCAATGAGTGATTTGCTTTGTCGAAATTTTATTCGAGTACACGTTGTTTTTATAAATAATACAATTCTTATGTAATTGAATACACAAAAATTAGGTTAAAGTATAAAAATGATAATACTTGTTCTTGTGCTGTGATTTTTTTAGAAAGCCACCTGCATAACGTAGTGTTTGGCACAATAATCCTAAGTCTTTTGGATTTTCCTTCTGTAATATATTTTGTTTGTAACGCCGGGTATTCTGAGAACGACCCGGATGGAGCTAAAATGATTGTTATTGTCAAAGGAGACATAACTGCTGGTTATCTAACTACCAACAATTCTCAACACTAGATATAGATCTAGGTGATAGATCATTTCCTTTACGTGTTTTGAGTGAAACTAGTTACTTCCTCGCAATACAGAATGTGCATTCTATTATTATCTAAACGTAGAAGTAGAATAGAACAATTATTATGTTTGTCAACTTCGAGTAATTTATGTGTTAGATTGTTTTTATTTAATGTAAGTGGGAGGCAAATGAGCAGGCGGGTCACGTGATGTCAAGTGGTCACCGCCGTCCATAGACAACTGCAACACCTGCGGGGTCACAGAAGCGTTGCCGGCCTTTTAAAAAGCCCCCGCCCTCCCCATTTTGGGCCCAAGTTGGGCCCCCGGCTCTCCCACTCACCGGACGGAGCACAATGGCTGATAGCCGCCATTCAGGCGTCAGTCTTCTGTGGGAGTGTGATACTTCCTCGACGAGCCGGCCCATTCATCGCTCATTCATTCATTCATAGATGGCGCTGATCTCTAACCTACCCAGTTTAATTTGAAAAAGAAAACAAATCACGCAGACGGAATCGAGAGTCATTTAATAGTCTATTTATATAAAGTAAAAGTAAGTTATGAACTTAATAATTATATTTGTTGAGGCGTGAGTGAAATTTATCACAGACCTCGTTTCACCACGAGACGTCGCTAATTCTGCGCCGGCTGATAATCCAGATTAGTGAAGTTCTAATTTAAGTTTCGCCGAATTTCACAACGAACCACAGAAACTGTGAATGTAGGTAGTTAATATAACTCTGAATTCACCGTATTGAATATGAATATGAAACTTATAGGTTAATGTGCAAATAGGCTATGCCTTTGATAGAAACTGTTCTATTTTAAGGACGGCGGAAGGGTAAAAAATTAATTAACAATTTGTAGATAAATACACTTACTTATACTTAATAAATTAAGAGTGTCTAAGTATGCGAGTACTATATAAGCTCTCAATTTAAATAGGGCCATTAAAAAATTCTTACTAAAGACCTCTTTGAAATAACTACTGATTTGAAAAGCTATTTGGTAGTTTTTATGCCAGTTTACGCTACTAATTACAAATTAATTATGAAGTGCGAATCGAAATTATTTTTAAGTTAAACAAATATTTATCCGAACTATAGGAACAAGTCTTACTTTTATCCTTTTCATTGTGCAGTATATTATAAACTATCTTTTGCAAGTTTATGTGCTATGAACCGATTACGTCAGAGATACATTGCTCATCTAAATGTCCTATGCAAAAACTTGACA
Source organism: Cactoblastis cactorum (assembly GCA_020352625.1). Taxonomy (NCBI): domain Eukaryota; kingdom Metazoa; phylum Arthropoda; class Insecta; order Lepidoptera; family Pyralidae; genus Cactoblastis; species Cactoblastis cactorum. The sequence continues at coordinate 12,676 of JADGIL010049528.1, forward strand.
AAAAAATAAATCAAGCTTGTGACTTCCCATGACGATGGATAATATTAAGGAAAATTATATATTTACTTTTATATTTATTTTATTTTAATTCTACATATATATCATTAATTTATGAAATACGCACTTGGGAGTCATGAAAATTTTCTTTATTTATTATACGATACACAATATTGTTCTAGTTTATAAAATAGAATTGTTCCTTTACAAATGAAGCGAAAATAGCACATCAAAACCTAACATATTCATTATACTGAACATCTTCTACCAATGTTTAGTTAGTGATAAACTCAGATTTGACAAAGTTCCCTGGCAAACCTGGGCTCCCATACACAAATATTAGTAGCAACATTTTAAAAGGAAACTTGCCGATACCATAACGAGTTATCGATGACTGCAACAGCCCGACTTCGTCGAAGAAACTAACTACGAATTAATAGGGCGGCGGGTTCGATTAAAAACCCACACCATTTGCCCTAATTTTTGAAACTTTAAACTTACCAATTATAACTTTCGAACGCTGAATGTAAAAATAAGGTTTCTTACCTGGCAGATTAAAATTAAAATAGCAAATATAATTTCCTTTTTTGAATCAAATCATTATTTTAAAACTCACTTTGACTCGTGGCTTTCTAATCTTTTTTTTTTTTATTATCGTGAAAGTATTTTATTATTTTTAACGTATGAAATGATACTGCGGCAGCTTGAAGTTTAATTGCCAACTGTGAAAAATCATCGTTACCTTACTTTATTAAAACATCCCTTTCTGGATCGCTGTTCCCGAATACGTTCAATATATATTTTTAAGGCAAGAATAAGGCTTCACTTGAGTGTGCTTTCTCCATCTTAGCCTTCATCGTTGTTTCCCTTTAGCCGAGTATGCAGTTAAATGCATTCAAGTCTCTAATAAATGCATTTCTCTATTAAATGCATTCAAGTCTATAATAATAATAAAATGCGGCTAAATGCGACTTAAACTCACGCACGATGGGTTCTCTTTCATTACTTAAAAAATAATGCAAAATATAACATTTGCTGTGTGGAAGCTGCCGTATTCATTTTATTTTTATTATTTGTTGTAATAGCGGCAACAGAAATATATCGTTTCTGAAAACTTAATCAAGATATAGCCTAGTAACAGACGGACAGTCAGCGGAGTCTTAATTATAGAGTTTACCCTTAAGTACGGAACCCTAAAAGAAATGTAATGTATTCACAACATTACATACAAAACTTCAAACGTTCCCAAAAGGGATGCAGTAATAAACAATACATTTTGAAACAAGAAATCATCAAAAGTTGCCTGAAAATATTCGGATTATACTCTTATATTTTCTCGTAAAAACTTTTATTATGGAAGTAATTAATTTGAAAGAATGCTAATTTTTCTTTTAATCGCTTCTTTAGCGCCGCAACTTTTATCTACTTTGTTTGAATTACTTTCGCTCGAGCAGTTCGCGGCAAGTTCCGAAACATTTTTATACTAAGTTATATCACTTTCGTACTTTAAAACAAAGCCATTGTTATAATATATTAAACTGGCTTTTTTGGATGGACAATATGGGCATGCATCAATTCAAAGTTGTTACGATGAAATGATAATTGTGTCAGGAATTTTAAATAGCTTAAAAATATAACACAATGTAAATTAAATATTATATAAGAGAATAGAAAATACTATGATCTCGTTTTGTCTATCCCGGAAGTAAAATTTATTTTTTCATGTTATTTAGATCATTTATATATATGTTTATAACATATACCCCAATAGAGTATTGATACATATATAATACAATCATTACATTATATTACATTTAAACGCTTTGTATAAGTAATATATTACTCACAAATATTAACACAATCTTTATACAAATAATAATTGTATTCTAACAAAGACTACAAGCTTTTAATATAAAGATTTAAATATATTTTTAGACTCTCGAAATGGCCAGGCAAGTGCTTATATCACTCCAATGACTTTCCGATTCTACGCAAAAATACCCATTTTCCTTTAACGTCTGAAACATTTCGTTTGAAACGGAATCAGTGATGGACCTATCCGATGGAACCTGTGACTACTCAATGTAGATCAAATATTAGGCAAATTGGATCAGTGTACACGACGTCGGGCCCAAAACGGTTTTAGAGGCTTGCAATAAAAACGACTTTTCGAATATTAGAAAAGGAGAAAGTACGCCTAGTATTTTTTTTCTAATATAGAATATACTTAGGCATACAAGAGACTTAGAGAACGACATTACTTATCGATAAGAGGTTTTTTCTGTAAATCTTTTGCAGATAGGTAAATTTATAAGAGGAAAAGAAGAGATTATTAGAGATTTAAAGGTGTATATATTTATACAACAATATATTTTTTTAGTTAATTGGTGGTCACTGTGATTATTTCTACAGAAACTAAAACAATGTTAAAGAAATTGAATACGTATGTATATATAAGGTAGGATATTTACCACCTTCGACTTCATCGCTGCTTGCCATCAAAATTGAAGTACACTGCACTGAAATTTCTAATAAAAATATTTTTTTTTTGTTATTTTTTATCATAATTGAAATGGATTCCCTTTTTTTCTCGTGTTTTATACTGTGACTGTATTTGCATTGACGAGGCTATAACGAAAATCTCTTTAAATAATCTCTTTTGAAATAGGATTATTATAAACTAAAACTGAAACTTTTACTGCATTAAGTTAACTGTATGCAAACTGAATTGGAACCAGAATAATATTAAATCTTAACACAGGTACGCTCGTTTATTCTGGGTACGGTATGAAAGTTTAGTCAGGAAGTCTGCGGTAGTCAAAATACCGAGAGTACTTCGCATGCTGTTATTATGCGAATAGGACATGATAAGTGCATCACTATTAACTCGCTCGTCCTTTTAAATTTGATTGCAATCAAAATATTTTTTTATTTGCCATTCATGTTTGAAAAGTATAGAATGTTTTAGATGCGCTGCGTTGATGATTTTTTTTTTGACATTCAGGAATTATTTCAAATAATACACTACATATTTCAATTAACGTTATTAAGAAATCTTCTCGTAGAGGCTACACAAATATAATCCTTGTACGAAAGAATAATAGAAAGACGAAGGATTTTGTATACAAAAATTTCGACATTTTACACCAACAATAACATTAATAAGGCTTACTTGCGGAAATAAGGATAAAAAGTTGAAAGAACCCAATAAATAATGAAACAACTCTTGAATTAAATTCTCAATACCCTTTATCTACCTTAAAAAAACTATGTAACAACAGAAACAAAGGGCAAATTAAAATTGCTTTTCTTAATCGGTTGAGGTGAGAACTACTGGAGCAGGCTGGTGCAATTCCGTCGCTTCCGAGTGCTTGTTTTCAATACACCTCCAAATTGCTCGATTAAAAGTTCTTTAACTGCCTTCGAGCCGAATTGCTAACGGCATCTAACTAAAAATGATCATTGTAAATTTTGGCAATTCATCGAGTTGGTTAAAAGTTGAGTTCATTTGTTTACCTTTGTTCAACTTTTTTTCCTTTTTCATCATCACAGAATACAAGTAATTAAATTAAACATTTTAAAACGCCCGACACAATATAGTAAAAACTGCGTGTCAAACACCTTTCTTTTTGCATCGGGGCTAAAACATACCTAAGAACACCCTCGATTAAGTCACCTTTCTAACAAAAAAAAAAAATCTAAATCCGTTCAGCCGTTTGGGAGCTATGATGCCACAGACAGAATGACACACATATTTCAAACTTATAACATCCCTCTTTTTGCGTAGGGGGTAAATAAAAATATACCTACACTAATAGCGTACAAATCCCTTAAAGGCCGGCAACGCTCCTGTGACCCCCGGGTGTCTATGGGCGGTGGTGATTACTTAACATCACGTGACCCGCCTGCTCGTTTGCCTCCCTCTGCCATAAAAAAAAACTAAAAGACACCCATTACACTCATTAAATAACAGTTGAAAATATTGATTGCCTAGGTAAATAAGTTTCAAAAAGAACATGTAAATTCTTAAAAGATAGCAAAATGTACATAACTATAAATAAGGTCCTACTTTACTAAAGATAAAAGTTCAGTAAGCTAGCCAAGTTCATTAAAACCTGGCATCATATTTTCATTGGTTTTGCACCTGAAGTTGTTTTTTCGATACTTTGTTATCAACTAGAAGCGGCAAACTTAAACTTCTATTTGGCACACTTTCAAACTCATCGTGTCTAAAACTAGCCATATCTACTTTTTCCGTTCTCTATAGCCCGATTAACCATGCAGTGGGTCTTACCTTTATTCATAGACAGCATTTGAACGAATTTTTAGAAAGTAAAGGTTGGCACCTCGCCTGTAGCTGACGAGTTCTCGCACTGAAAAAAACGCCAACAAAGTCCCTTAGATCGTGATACAAAAGCAAAGATTGGAACTGGCTTCATTGGCAACGAATCCTTTTGGAGTATAAAATGCTCCTTTCCATGCTTCAGAATTAGCTGTTGAAATTGTGAAGCTTTGACTTTCCTGACCATTCGGCAGACAGCATATAAATATTTGAAGTTTGCATTCGCATGAAAGGCCCGCACTAATGCTTGTATAAATCGTACTTACCTGGAGCTCTCCATACTATACGTTAGATGTTTTGAATGCGAGGCCAAATTGACTCCATTAAAAGTTCTGAAAGCGCTCTTAGCTTAGATAATTTACGAAGCGAGTTATGCCGTCTATAAAAGCATGCATGGGTACTGAAAACTAATGAATTTATGTTTGTGTTTATCTTTTCGGCTTTCTCTGCAAAGTTGAGGTTTAATGGTAATAAGCCCGTTACCACATTGTTAGAATGAACGAGTTGTATTCATAAAGGGATATATATTATTATCAAAAAGTACTCGTGCACTGACAAGGATGCTATTTTGAAACATTGTCATTAAAATAAATCTTCGGCGAAACAAAAAGATTACTCTTTTCGAAGTTTTTCATTAATTTTCTAATGAAAGGTCCTAGGTAGTTAGTTGGTCGTGTTTTATTTCGATCTAAAGGATTTCCTGGAGCCCATCTAATTTTAAAACTCATTATATACACACTGGTTCATTTTAAGTGGTTTGTTTACTAAGAGGTATTATAAATAAATAGAAATATAAATAAACTAGCTGACCCGGCAGACTTCGTACTGCCTCATCGATAAATAAAACACCTATATAGTAGATTTTCTATATAGTCTTATTAAAAAAATAATCGGACAGAT
>JADGIL010049562.1:0-18231 GCA_020352625.1 Cactoblastis cactorum
GTATTATGGGATACTAACTCAACGATACTATATTTTATAATTAATACATATATAGATAAACATTCAAGCCCCAGGACAATCAGAAAAAAGTCTTTTTCCATCATGACCTGACCGGGGATCGAACCAGGGACCTCCTGAGTATCGGCCAAGTATGTATGTTGACCGTTACAACACCGAGGTCGTCAAATATCAATATCATATAAATATAAGCTACCTTTACTCAAGGCTACAAACATAATAATGATAACAAAAACTAAATATTTATATTAATTTTAATATTAACAATTATATGATAAATTATTGCTATAATAAATAAAAAATTGGCCACCCTAACGTTGACCACTGGAGCGGTGACCGCTGTACATAACTAGGAAAATATTGCTATGCACTTATTGGCGAGGATGACGTGAGGGAACCCTAATGAGACACAGGAATCCTCCCATCCCTTTTCCTCCATGTTATTGTGCAATGCCGAGAATGCATGCTTTATATTACGCTTTTAGACGAAGTAGTGTAAGATATCGAAAAACATTATCTTATACATTTTTTTACTTTTATACAAGTTAAGTTAAAAAGATTTGCATCAAACTAAAAATATGTATACAGATATACTTTTAAACATTATTCTATTAAGAAAAAAAAAGATTTCGAAGGAACTCTCATTTAACTTCAAATTCAATTATTAATTTATATATAAATATGCCTTTGTAAGTAACTTTACAATTTTCTGAGAATATTTGCTGGATTCTAAAATGCAAATAGATGAATAACTGTTTGATGTTAATCAACTAAAATTTTTATATTATAAAAAAAACCATATCGCATCGAACCTGTTATCTTATTATTACATTCACGGCGTCTTGGCCGCGCAATAAACCGAATTCCTCATGTACTTACTCGAATCTGTCAATCGCTGACTGGATACAGGTTTATTAATGTCATTTTACATTGGCCATTAAGCCATGAGATGGTAATTCATGCACATTCCCATGCCCTTATAACGATAACTGGTCGGTTACTCGAGCGACTTTAAATATGCAACATTTTAAGTGTATATGGTATTCATTTTATGATTAAAAAATGATAAGGGGATAACAGGAAAATGCAATACTTGCCCTACACGATGGTTATTAACGTATATATTAATTGGTGACTAAGATGCAGAATCACGTCTTTATCCGTTTCGAGGTAGACAGAGTCAGGAACCATGAGACTCGATGGCCACGCTTAGTTGAAAGATGGGCCAATTGTTGCAACGGAGATTCAGATATAGTGACTGAATGCGAGCCCATACTTAGCCCATCATTAAGCCCTTCCGGCATAATAGGGACCAAAACTGCTTGAGTTTCTTTCGGCATTTCTTCTCAGCAGTGGTCGTTCCGAAATGCTGGTAGTCTATAGCTTGAATGAGATTTAAATATTTAATTATTGATTTACGTGAAATAGTGCCTGTGAAGGTCTAATTTCTGAATAAATATTTTGATTTTTGATTTCATAGTCTATGAGAAGAATCCTCTGTTCAATCCCTGTCCTTGGTTTTCCTTTTTTCTTTCTAAGCTTTTTCCTCTCACCCAGATGAATGAAATGGAAAAGAAACAAGTTACTAAAAATTTTTAATAAAAAAGTTAATAGAATTAAGTAGTGCTAAAGAAAACTTGAACTTAATATGAGTGTAATATATAAATTATGATATTTTTAAATGTTGAATTCATTGCTTGTGATCAAAGTAATTTCATTAAGTAACTGGCCGCCTGGCTTGTGGAATTAATTTAAATAATGTCCCCTCGTAATTAGCAAATTACAGGGATGAATGATTAATTAAAAATTAAGCCCCAGAGGAATGATTCCTATATCCACACAAAATGAGATGTGTTCATTTAATTAAGCTTGAGTATGGCTGTTTTATTTAGATAAATTAATTGAACAGCAATTAAGATTCTCGTTTAACAATTGACTATATTTAAATAAATATAATTTATGATTTACATTGTTTTAAAAACTCATACTTTTAAAGTACACTAACCTACACTTAAACTTTTTTTTAGTTTCGATATATTACGTTTATATATTAAGTCAGGTAAACGTAGAAACGTACGTTTAAGTTTGCCTAATTTTGTGTTGGTATTGGTAGTCCAAAAAGATAAAAATAAGAATCCTAGTCTTTCAAAGTTAACGACATAAGTTGACGTGTCCACGTCGTCGGTCGTTTTGTTTCCAGTTCATTTCTTTGAAATAATCAAATGGCACGTTTAAAGAGCAGTTATTTCAATCGTTAGTCGTTAGAGGGAGCTGGCAAAAAGCTTGGAATCCGCGTCGCATGCGCGTGCGACGGATACGAGACTGCCGCTGTCCAATGAATTTAGATCAATAAAACAAAAACCAAAGAAATCTATCCTGCTGCGTACGACGAAGCGGCTGGAATTTTTTGTCCAGTTCGGTAATTATTCTCGCAAATACTTAGGATAATTAGAACTTGATGTGAATTTTTAAGGGTTTTTCTTGGTTTCAGACAGAAGTGTTTTAAGCATCTATTACATTTACAACAATCTATTGTAACGGCTTCGTCTATTGTAGGAATTGAAATTGCTGCATTTGACGACTTCTTAGCTATATGTATTTATAGAAATCTTTTGCCCAAGACACATGTTATTTATGCAATTCCAACTGTGAGAGAAATTGAAAGGATTCACCAGGTGGGCTGAGACAGGTGAGCTTATTTATTTACTTATATTGTTTATTTACTTATATAAAATGTTGTGTGTATGAAATAAACTGCTTTACTCCTTTTTATCATGGCAGTCCATCCATATTATACTCAGTCAAAAATCTCAGACGAAATCTCTAAAACCAAAGTACCGTTTGTTGCGCATCACCATCAATATATGTACGTACGCACACGATTTATTTTATAGCGGCAGTTTAAATGCGAGCATGTTCACTAACACACCAATTAAACGTACTCAAAGAACGACAGTTGTCGTTTTTGCACTGCTTGCGATGCGCAGGCGCGCTTTGAAGCCACCGAGCACTGATGCCGCCGATGGCAAACATTCGGCTACCATTGAAGACCAACTCCACCAAAGCGAATATTATATCTCGAGCTTTGTTTCAACTGCTTTCAACTAACCAATAGAACTATGTTATTCATTGGATAGCTCGGCCCATCTCCACTCTGCATGTTTATGTGTAGACTGGCCCTTAGCCGTTCGTTTGAAACATTTTTATCGTCCGATATGTCTGGACGTGCCGTCTGACAGAATAATGTAGAGTTAAAAAAGAGAAAAAAAAATGGGAAAGCATCTCGTTGATTCTTAATTTGTCGATGAAATACTTGGTTGGGGCTTGTCTCAATTATATCTAACTATAAATATTCCGGTTTTTTTAATAATAAAATTAAATAATAAACTGCGGTTGCCTTATAGTTATAACCATTAATCATATCGTAATTATGCAAAAAAAATACTGTTTGAAATAAAAATATTAAATTATGGCAAAAGGCTGAAAGCTGCAATAAATGGTGGCGTGGATGATTAGCGGTGGACGACGGCGGGGCTGATTGCCAGCTCAATTGGGCCTCCTCCGCCGCACATGGGAAATATTTTTAATCAACACCTCCATTGAACTTACGAGCGGTCGTACGTGAGCTCTACACGCAGGGCTGCATTTGGGACCTTTTTCTTTGTTATATTTGTTCTTTTAGGGTGGTACTATTTTTGAAATTGCTAAATTGTATTTTGGTGTTGAGACTTATGGTTAAAGAACACGACACAAAATTGTATAGAATCATACCTACAAATAGTACATATTATTTTAAATTACTAACATAATTACATACTAATATAATAACATTTTCATGCATACATGCATTGCTTAATAGTATTCCGATACTTTCACAACAAACTTTTTTGACTTTCGTTAATCGATACCATATTTCGAAGGCAGGCATCGCCAACTGTTAACGAGGTGGAATAAGGCTAAAGAGTTTTAATAGGAGTGACAGACTCATTAATATCGGCTGGATCTAACGAGGCGCCCTCAACTTTGCTTGTTAGCATTTAAACCAAAACAAAATTGCTAAAGCTCAGTAAAGTTGAAGTTAAAGTAGAAATAACTAGTTGTCATTTGTCACTAAAATTTATTAAACTCCTTTTGTTTTTAAATTATAGTTATATTACATAATGGATTAAAAATAATATGAGCTTCGTATAAACTTAAAACAAAATTAAATACTGATGTTTAATTATAAATTTATCGGATTTGGAGATGATTAAAAAAGGGAAAAGCTTTCTTAAAATGAATTTAATTTGAATTTCAGCGACGACTAGGATATATAGTGGTAATGTACTTTTTTAATTATCTTTCATTATAATATTCGTCACAACAAATTAAACTTATTTTATATAAAATAAAAATAAATTTAATTTGTTGTATTTGTAGGGTTCCGTACCCGAAGGGTACAACGGGAACCCTATTACTAAGGCTCCTCTGTCTGTCTGTCACCAGGCTGTATCTCATGATCCGTGATAGCTAGAAAGTTGAAATTTTCACAGATGATGTATTTCTGTTGCTGTTACAAAAACAAACACTAAAAATAAAAATTTAAGGGGACTTCCACACATAATCCTGAATTTTTTGGTCAATATTGATAACGATAACAGATATACGCTTGATTTTTTTACAGATTATGTATTTATATAGTTAAATTAAAAATAAATCATTACATAAAAATAAAATAAATAATTAAAGGGGGGTTCATACAATAAATTTGATGTGTGTGTGTGTGTGTGCGAGTCCGACTCGTATTTGACCGACTTTTTAATTAATTTCATTATTTACCAAATACCTTTGAAATAAAAGCATTTATAAGTATATAATTATGACAAAGATGAAGCATGAAGTATGGAGCAATCATACTAATATATCTCTAAAAGTAAATTAAACTAATTACTAGCAAATCTGAAATAAATATAGTCGTAAAAAAACTATCACAAATTACTTACAAAGTCTAAATTATTTAGAAATTTTATGAGTCATTTTTGAAATCAGTTAAGTACTTAAATTACACAAGAACTTCCTGTTGATATATAAAGATCAATACATATTTATATTTAACTTATACACACATATGTGTAAGTATTTACGTATGTTTAAGTATTGTGACATTTCATTTCATTTAATTTTTGTTTTCAACTCCCATTTTACGTTATATTTAGCGATGTTCAAATGGGGAGGCTGGTATTCTAAGATACAAACTTGCTTAGTTCACACCACTCTCCAAGTTTATTCTGTCTGCAACTCTATTGTCTCAATGTAAAGTGTATACTTGCATGAGATTTATAAAATAATTAAATCATTCATCTATTTTTGTATTTGACATAATTATTTAAAAACATTTCCGGATGTGCTAATTGTTAGAAAAAGATTTATATTAAAATAATTTAGCAAGCCCTTTAAAGCTGCAGTTTATTTGTATTTGACAACCTTCGTGATGCAATCGTTAACATCCGGTCCACTAATCTCAGGTTCAAACCCCGATCGGGTCAAGTTTATAAAAAAAATATTTTCTGTTTGTCCTAGATTTGGAATATTTATCATGTTTTGCATGTATTTGGTATAAGTTACAGTATCGTTGAGTTAGTGTCCTCACATCACACAAGCCTCGAACTTACTTTGAGGCTAACTTAATCTGTATAATTTGTAAAATATATTATTATTTTTGTGTTAATAGTTATATTTATCACAAATCCAGCCCTGGCCGGTCGTAGGTGAGGGATGCGGGTGGCACGGGTCGGTGCTTGATTGGCCCTATGAATGTGAGTAGATTGCATCGCCGTTCGCAACCCGCGACTGCTCCCGTTTCCGCATCCGTTCATGTGTTATATTTATGCTGAGAGGTAAGAAAAACATTCTGCCAACTACTTTTACCTATATGTAATAGTTAATCAGGGTAGCATATACCCAGCAGTGGGCTAGTACAGGCTGGGATGAAAAGTTAAAAAAACATTTATTTGCTTAATACAATAGCTCAATTGGTAATAATTGCATTTGACCACAGCAATAAAAATGATATTACCTAGATTTTTTTATTAAATACTATTTTATATTAAAAGTATATAAACCACTAACTGATTATTATATTGTAACAATGATGAATTATCAGATGTAATCTTTTTAATAAATACATAGATAAATCGCATAATCATGAAAAAAAAAACAGTAATAACAAACGTATGTAAAATTCAATTTTATAATTCATCATTTGTTTATTAAATTCAATAAAGAATAAGTACCTAAGTAAAACATATTGCACGTCTTAGAAAGATTAGTATATAAAATCCATGTAAATGTAAGTCACGTTTTCAATATGCTACAGTTTTAGCTTCATAATTTTAACCCAAGCTGATATTAGACTTCATTTTGTTATGAAATTCAGTTGAACAGTGCATACAAGCAGCGTTCTGTGTAACGAAGTTATATGTTATTACTTACCATTGTGTTTCATATTACAGTTACTGTAATAAATGCCTTAAAATGTATACAAGAAACGATCCTTAATAACACCCAAAAAATCTCTAACAATTTACAATAATTAGACGTTTCATTGAAAGACATGTAAAATATAGCACAATAAGAAAATATTTTATGTCTTCCATGCCGATCTGGGAATGAAAGAAAAATGTTGAATGTGTCAACTGCCTGCACAGATTGTAAAGTCTAGGGAAAAAGGGAATCTAGGCTTAAAAGGCATGCTTTTTATAGCAAAGGCTGTCAACCTGTCACTCATAATGTATGCCCTATTCCACCAATATCAATAAACTTAGCTCTGTCTAACCCGTTAAGGATAAAGATATCTGTAAATGTTTATATTAAAGAAACACAAAAAAGAGAATTTTAACTACTCGGGCGTACTTATACCAACTATTGAACTTTTAACAATCATCTTACAGTTACTAGATAACTCAGAAAAATATATTACATTTGGGTTGTATTGACTTTCAACAAATTGATTCGTAATATACTTATAAATATACTGAAAAATTCCGAACTGCGTTGGTTATATCCGATATCATTTTTAAAATAAAGTACTTCTAAATTTTTCAAAACCAGCACTGCGCGTGTTTGACCGCTACAATTAAAGAAATACATATGTATATAGGCCGTGATAATCGCTTTTCATCAGATGCTTGTCTGCTAAATCGCTCGTTAAAATGCTAGTTATTTATCTACTACTTATTTCACTGATATAAGACCTTAAAATGTTATGAATAGAAGTCTAAAAGTTTAAATAGAGGAATCAGCGTAGAGCATCAAGACGGTAGGAGCATTTCGCAGTTCGCTAAAACAGTCGTCATGTCACAATCGGCAGCCAGTTGACTGAGGCGGCATAACACCCGCTCGCATTATTAACGACGTGTATTGTAATCACGCGGCGGGCGATCGCCTCCGAAGGTAGGGCGGTATTAAATTCCGACAGCTACGTGATAAATCGAAATTGGAAAAGTTTAATAATGTTCGGTTGCTCCGAAAGCAATAAAACCGTTTATAAACGGGCACGAGCGAACGAGACGGGCGGCAGGGACGCCCGCCTTTGGGACTTTTAGGGACTCTAAGGCGAGTCCGCGCGGCCTTACCCGCTCTAAATTGATTTCCCTGATATCTTGATGAAGTGATAAAACTATTGCTAGGGATGCGCAGATGACCTATTACAGAGCCTGTCATATGTCGATTTTTTTGTACAATTATGTTTAAAAAATAATGAGAGTCATATAAAACTATAATTATACTTATGTTAAAAAAATATATAATTATAGACATAGGAACTTTCAAGAAAAGAGCGTATAAATCCCTTAAAGGCCGGCAACCCTTCTGTAACCCCCGGGTGTTGCAGGTGTCTATTGGCGGCGTTTGCCTCCTCTTTCATAAAAAAAAGTCCAAAAATTGGAACGTTTTCTATTAAAACTCCAATAAGTAATTTACATACGTACACAACTTTGCAAGCATTAAAAGAAAATAACGGACTAAACATAAAGACTAAAAATGCTCGTCAGTACATATGAAAAATTTTCAGTTTAATATTAAAAACATCATGCAATATAATAAAAAACAAGAGTGTTATTGAACAGGGCTTATCAAAATTGGAGTGCACGTTTATTATAAACTTTTCCTATTATTGTCTTGAATATGTTTTTAATATTTTACTCATATTACAACCTGAGCTTCAATAAGATTATTATGTTTTTGTAATAAGCTATGCTTACTTGTAACAACTCGCTTAAATAAGTCGCTCTTAATGTACATAAATGAATGCAGGTACTAAATATAAACATGTGTTTAAATTCATGAAATAATAAATTTTTAAATTGTCTGTTTTCACAGCATTTGTATGTGTACGTACATCAAAAACTTAAAAATCAGTAAATCTTGCAAAGTAATTACTGTTCGAAATTCCTACTACCTAATAAGAATTAAAGGCATTACTTACCTTAAAAGGTTTCTATCATTAATACTTTAAATTGAAATCGTATCCGTTCCTTTGATGAATCGATTAATGGAGCTAACAGTTAATTAGTGGGCTTATCATTATTTGCTCAGCTAATGGAATAATTACGTCGCTCAGAGTAGGATAATTGCGGAGGCGCCGCCCGCCCCCCGCTACCGCCCGCCCAGCGCCCTTAATGAAATCCGAAACGAACTACTTCCTCTGCCAACAAAACCTACATATCCCCATTGATTAACTAAACACTAATCTTCTTATCGCCAAAACAAAAATAGGAAGACCACAAAAAATCTCAATTATGAAGTTAAATTTGATTTCTTCAGAAAAGACAGTAAATAAGGTTTTGTCGTAATAAGCAATACCCAAATATTATTTACATATTCAAATTACTTCTATACAAAACTCCTGTTTTTAATTATAAACTTAATTTACTTATGATAAATCTATGGAAATTTTTACCTAGAGCTTCAACCCTCTATAGCGGTAAGGGTAGAGTAATTACTTCTTTTCTTTGTAATAAAAACGGATTAAACTTTGTTTAGGGCGGCCCATTCATTTTGTTTACTATTCAGAACGGTCTGTGTTAAGAAAAAACTAATTTAAGCTCCTCGGTTGGATGTAGATGCTTATCTAATTTTCCGTTATAATGAATTCAGGTAATTACATCCCCTGAATCTGGAAAAGGATTGGACTATTTAGATTTTAAAAATATTTACATATATATTTAAATATTTACATAGTTTATGGAGCATTAAGGCTGAATGAGAGGAGGACTATATTAAATCCTGGCGGAATATGAAATGTTATTAGTTACACAAGTTTAATATATAGCTATATCATTATGTTTTATGTTATAGTAAATTGGATATTTCTTTTGTTAAGTTCAAAACCATTTTCATGTCAGTTCAATTTAGAAGAAAAAAGCATTATTTGAAAGTGCCTACGTAAGTTTGTTCATTCTATTATTTTTTCAGTGATGTGGAACGCCGTGATTCAATCTCCGCTTTCGATAGGTTATACATATAAAAAGCCAATAAACTGTAACGGAATGAAAATTACCCGCAGAAGTTTATGGAGCAATATGTATGTAGGTACCAACTAGATATAGGTGAAGCCGTGGAAAGTAATAAAATGCCGGTCCCTCTATTTAATCCGAGACTATTAGATTGCTATAGGATAGACGGTTTCCTCGATTATTACGACACATTAATAAGGGATCCATATCTATCTATGTATGTCAATAAACTGATCTTATTCAATGACGATTAAACTTTCTAAATTAGTCAAAGATTAGTCAATTTTATACAAATATCCAACCAGTAATGGTAAATATTAATGTTGAACCTTATATATCTTCATATTTATCGTACAAACTTATATTTTTCATATTCTCTTTTTACGTCATTACCTTCATATTTAGGTAAATAATTATACTCTCTATTTCTGTATACATACATCCAATGGGATTTTATCTGTTAATTTAATTAGTGACCGTACCATCACCGTATCTCCCTTCTAGCTCGGAGTCATGCAGCGAAGTAATAAAAAGAAACACAGACAAATGAGCGCTTAATTTCATTCGCTGCTGGACGCTGAGCATTGATATCAATTATCAGGAAGCCAGAGCTGATTCTATACGCGAATTGTTTCATAAAGCCGCTAATCCGGCCGGGCAAGCCACAATTTGTCCAAACGGTTATGTTATTGCTGGCCGTAAGCTGCCTGCGACCGCGCGACTCTCGCCATGATTTTTCTCGCAAAATTGCTTCCAACATACAATTTAGCGAAGACATTTTATCAATTTCATCTTATTGTTTCATAATAAATATTGGTTTAATATCTTCGATGATTCGGAGTATGGGCTTATTACATATTTTTATAAAGTATCATTCTTAATAATGTTGTTAGCGATTGTTGAATACACGGAATGTGTTAACAAAAATGTTATGAATGATTAATTTGTTTTATCTTAATGTATAAAAAAATTAAATCATTCATATCATTTTATTGTAAGCAGGAAAACAGGCGTGTGGCCTGACCTGAAGGGAAGGGTTCACCGTATGTTATTTTAATTGGAAATAAATTATAATTTAAAACTGTATAATCTAAACCTGTAAAGGCTGTACACTCATGTTCGCAAATAAAACTGTCTTTAATAATCTATTATTACGCTCTAGCGTAAATCCAAAGTCGCCCCACAATACAATGATCCATAACGTCATAAGTATTCAGTTAAAGTAAACATTTGCAAAAAGTGGGCACCAATTCAACCTAAACCTTCTGATATCCGATGCCTACATTTCACGTGCGTTGTTAATTAATAAGAATAGGCTGACAGTTAGGATGTCAGATCCGGCTTGACGGGGGACTCAATTTGTCCAAACTGTTATTGCCGGGCCAGTCCGCCAGTTTTATACAGAATCGGCCATAACAGACAGCTCGGCCGCTCTAACTCCCCTCAATGGACACTTGATTAAGATACTTGTGTCACTTTATTTCGCGATTACATCTGACATGAGGCCGCAATCTTCTTTATTGTTAATTTGAAATAAATCGACCTAATTAGGCCATTTGGCATTGCACTTTATGGCAGAAAAAGGTATGTATAATTTTGGATTGTATCACTAGCTACTATTTAATTTTACTGACTATGGTTTTTGCTGTGGATTTTTGTTACTTATGCCATCTATGATTCCTCTGTCAAATGTCGACATGTAGTATAAAATCAACTTATTCTTGACAAACTCAATATCTTTCAAATAAAATTGATAACGAAGTTACTCGAAATAAATCTTAATTTTCAACCAAAACTTAAGGTATACAGATACAGTTAATTGTTATAATCAATGGAACAAAGAGAGTAATAAATTCGGCACTAACAAAGAAAGCTCATTTTGTCTTTAGTCACATATTCAATTCTTATTGTTCGTCAGATAACGCCGTCTAATATCATCATCTTATCAATCGCGAAGTCTAACATTAGATGTATGGGTATTCGAAATTGGATCGAAGATGGTAAGAGGGATTGAAGGACAAAGACGTGGGGTGTATGAGGGGTGGGGAGCAGAGAGGGGTGAGGGGAACTGCCCACGCACCACGTCCGAGCCGTAATGAGTTGAAAGCGGATACTTGTAGCGCACTCAGCGCGCGCGTGTCCGGTTACCGCCTAATGTTGCCCGGATAAACAATGACGTCCCGCCTTTTAGCGACATTTGTGGACCCACTCAACACTGGACATAAGCCTAAAAAGATCTCGCATTTTTACTATTTGAGATTCTTGAGCATCCGGCCTCAAAGGGAAATGTTACTTTGATAATGGCGTTACATGGGTTAGTGAGGCCAGAAAAGCTTTTTGGCAACTACGTTTTGTTATTTTTTATTTATAACAAATTATAAAGGTAGTCGTTCACTAAAGAAGAAAATTAGAGGTTAACATAAGTTTTTCAGTTGTTTTCTACATAAGTTAGGTTTTTAGAAAGTACTTAAGTATATCTTATTATACTCGTATTTGAAGAACCTTTGAATTATTTTAAGGAAATCTTTAAGAATTATGCTTCCAAACTACATATTCTTTTAATTTATCCTTAGATATTACAATGTATAACCACAAATTTATATTTAAGTATATAGTTTTTTTTAAAACATCTCACGGTTTTCCCTTACAACGTATACAACGTAGTGATCTTCAAAAAAGATTTACCCAGGGTCGGTAACGCGCGTGTGAGTGTCAACTCGTAGTGTCGTCCGACGTATAAAAGCTGAGGTGACCATTTCCTATCATACAGGCCGTATGCTTGTTTGCCTACTTCGTAAAAAATGTCAGTATGTGTCTTATAAAATACAGTATCTTCCAACACATTAAGCTCCGTGACATGTTAGCGAGTAGGCCCACCTCACACAGCATTAGGCAGGCGCCGAGTGGCGGCGGCGTGAAAGCCGCCTAGTCAAATGTGGAGTGACGGACCATCATTGCTCCATTAACCGAGAGTACACGCGCCCGGGGGTTCGGACTATTCTGTACATTTTCCTATTGTTCCTCATCTCACGACAATCTCAACGACACCATATTTTATAGTAAATACACAAATAAATAAACATCTAAGACCCAGGCCAATCAGAAAAATATCAATATCCATTATGACCTGACCGGTGTTTGAACCCGGGACCTCTTGGTACAGGAGCAAGGACTTTTCCACTACGCCAACGAGGGTCAAAATTTCAATTTATTCCTCATGGCGAAATATTTTAATTTCTTTTGTGTAAATTCAGTTATTGTAAATGTAGATCTTCATTTATAAACAAATTCCCAAGAAAAGTATTTTTTGATTATTTTTTGATGTGCGAAAATTAGTTAATTTTTATTTAAAAAAATCATGTGTCAACTAGAAAATATGTGGAATAAGATCAATAAGGAAACTGTCCGAACGCATCCGATCCCCTGTTTGGAAGGCCTGGCCGACAGTATGGGAGATTTTGATACGCCATTAGTTCATTAGCAGTCTTATGTGGCTGTCATAAGCCGATTATTCACTCGTGTTTCGCCAGCCAGACATCTCCACAAATGGATATCGATTCGGTTGTGAGAGATATATTTTTAATATCAGGGATATGGACTGGCCATTAGGACTAATGTGCAATAAGTTGACGTGGCAAAAAATTGCTATAGATAGACACGTCATTATACTTATATGTGTTTACAGATTGTGATTTTACCGACTCTGTTTATAGTAAAGGATTTATTTTTAAAAAAAATATTTCGGAACATTAACATTTTTATTTTTTTTATTAACATTTTTCCATCTGAAGTCAGATAACTTAATGGAGATGGCAAAAAATTGCTATAGATAGACACGTCATTATACTTATGTGTTTACAGATTGTGATTTTACCGACTCTGTTTATAGTGAAGGATTTATTTTTTAAAAAATTATTTCTTAACATTAACATTTTTATTAACATTTTTCCATCTGAAGTCAGATAACTTAATGGAAACATCAAATTAGAAATTTAATAACCATAATTATTAAATAAATAAATTACATTACAAAATAACAGATAAATCATTTACACACATATTACTGTCAAACTTAGTGACAGTGATGATGCGAACGGGAGCATGTTGCCAGATGAGAAGTGAGTGCTGTCCATTATCCCAGGTGAAGGCACCCGGAAGCATGGCCGGCCCTAGCTCTGGTCCATTTATGACTTTATCCTAACAGGTTCCACCGCGAACCGGCCATGGAAACCACTGGATCCATCCCTGGATTCAAAGCATCCCTCTCTTGCGCCTGATAATTGCCTTTAATGGAAAAGTCTAGTCACATCGTGCGAAGTGCATTCCAAGTTTTCGCTTCTGCCAGATAGAAGTTATTACTTAAGCCTTATGCAGACAACAACTTTAGATAAAGTTATGTCGGTCGTTTAGATGCTGTGACGTTGAGTGCTTCGGTAGTTATAACGTTAAGACGATTATTTTGATGTTCAAACTATGGTAGGTATTTCCGTATAATATTCAATACGAGTAATTTATTTCAAAACAATATAAAAATTATTAACTAACTGTATTAAATTGAGAGAACTTTATTTGTTACTTTTTAGATGTGCTCTTATATACATATGTAGAGAAATATCTGACAAAGAAAGATCCACGACGGCAAACAAACACATGACTTAGCGTCCGCATTTATTTAAACCCTCTAAAAAGATACGAAACTCGTCGGATATGTCGAAATCAATGTGATTCGGACAGCCGATATCGGAATATTTCAGCAAGAAAATAAATTTAGTCGTGTACTGCATGCGTAAGCAAATAGCCTACTATGTATGTCCACATAAGTAGCCCACTAGATGGAATGAAATACCAAGCAAAATCTAATACACTTACGAGCGTCTTACAGCGCATACATATTTAACACGCATATTTACCGATTGGCGAGGATGAGACGGGGAGTGTGGGCCAACGCGGGGGGAGGGGTGAAGGGGTGAAGACGGTCATTCAATGAGATTGCTTCTTGCCACCACTCTCGAGGTAATGGATCTCGCCGAAATAGACTGGATCAAGGAACTATTGCGTTAGTGCATATATTATCAATGACTTTATAGTAAACTTTATTGCATTAATATATTTATATATTTACTCTTTTAAATTGTAAAAGACCCAAATCGTTTGCCTTTAGGTATTCATAATTCGTATATGTTTGGTCATATAATCATATCTAAATTGAGAAGTTTTTTTAAATAGTTTGAAAAATTCCATATCTAGTTTAGTAACCGTTAACTGTTTCCATACTTACGAACTCTTAAATTACATTTTAAACAAATCTATTTTCGAAATACATTAGATAACATATCGATACAATGGATTCTGTATGGATTGAATTATGGAAGAGGCAAAACTAGGCTAGGAAGGGGGGAAATGGAAAATGTGTGTCGCCAAGTTGCGGGCCTAACGGCTCATGGGCAGAGCACGCCAGTAATGGATTGATCAGATACCACTTTGAGTGGGGGGATACATTGACAGATAGACGGCTTTAATGGAGATAAGTTTACATTCCGGTATGGGGATTATACTAAATATTTTTGAATAATAATTATCTTTGGTCATTATGTGAGTATTAATTAGTATGTATATACGTTGAATATCAAACCAATATCAAAGACGTCCTTTGTATTAGTAGTCAGCCCTGTCTGTTATGTTAAATTGAAAAACGAGAATGACCAAATCACTTAATTAATTTTACCAAAAGAGCTATGACTACGGAACTTTTCCGTAATAATGCAACGCCTTGGAGGATAAATAAATAAATACATAGGGGCAAATCACACAAATTGAGTTAGCTCGAAAATAAGATCAAGACTTGTATTACGGGATACTAACTCGACGACTATATTTTTATAATAAATATATTTAGAACCTTGAAATTATATTTACTATCCAATAAAATCTTCTCAGTCTTGTATCCATCGACGTCAATATATATGACGTCAATGTATATTTATAATTCTGTATTTATACACAATTTGAAATATACGTAAAATTTTATCGACTCCTTTGATATAAAAAAAGAAATGCCTGAGGCTACAGAGTCGCTAGTTCATTATCCAAATGGACTACAGCTATTTGATCCACTTATGTGATTGCCTGCAAGCATTATCTCTCCTCTACTGAATGGAAGCCATAAGTCTACCTCGTAACTCTCTCAGCTCTTACAATATTTGTACCTTCCAACGTTACATACATATGCACATAAATTATCAATTTAATTTCTAAGTGCTGCACTCTATGCCTCTAGAAACAGATTCATAAGTAGGATCTTTTTGGTAAACTCGAATTCCCTTCCATTTATAATTTATAAGTAAGTTCACAAGTTTACGTAATTAATTCTTTTTAACAATGATTTTGTTAAATGCGAATATGTATTTCTAAGTTTACTGTAAACCTATGCAATATGCTAAGCACTAAAATAGCCTCAAAGTTTAAGGTATAATATATAAATGGGTTAGTTACCAACATCCATCTTGTCTTACATCTATACATACATATAATAAAATTTTAACTGAGCTATGTCTGTACATGGGAGATATTTAAGAAAAAAAAATATATACCTATGGGCTTTTTAGGACCTATATAAGCCAAAACTATTGTTTTAGAATTTTGGTCTCTCTGTTCTGTCTATTTGTCTGTATGTTTCTACGCGAATCACATAAATAAATTTGGAACAGTAATGGACCTACAATAAAAGATATAGCCTATCTTTTTATCTCAAAAAATGTACGGTTCCCGAGGGATATAATTATCGTATAGCATTTATCGTAGTATTGCATTTACGTAAAATCTATGATTATCGCGGGCATTAGTTAGTTTACAATAATGTGAAATTTACTCGTACAAAAAATTGAATAAATTTATAATAAATATAAATAAAAATTTATAAATATAACCAAAATAAAAATAATTATACTTACCTAATACGAAACGTTCAAATGTGTATATGTATGTACATATATCAAGCCTGTACCTACACAATAAACTAGACAACGTATTTCACATTGATTGCTTTCACCAAATCAAAGGAGAGTCCCCGTTGAAATCAGCAAACACAAGATAATATCCTGGCCTGCCCAATCACTTAGTCTGCCACGTTGCTAACTTATACAAAGAGACTCCATTACTAAAAGCTACTTATATATCATTCACTGCATACATTTCTTCGTCGGTCATAAAATTTGGTTTATGGTAAATAGGCTATAGTTATGCGGGATCCTGCTGATTGTGAACACACTAACTTCTGGAGCCAAAACGCCTATAACTTATAATCTACATTTGGTATGTATGTAAGTAGGGGCATCTTTTATTTATTTTTTGCTTATTCATTATAGTTATTTAACTCATTTTATTTGGTCAGCTTTAACAGAAGTGTATTATTTTTCATAGACATTTCTTAATAATATCTATGTCCCTATTTGCCATCATAAAAATACAATGGCATGTTCGTTTATTGAAATTTATATATAATTATGTAGACTTTAATCCGTCTTTAATGCTTTTGTGTATATATAAGATATTATTATGTAACAGAATGAAGGTCTTGAAATAAAATATTTGTCAGTAGTTATTTCAAAGAGTTAATAAAAAAGCGCAATGAGTTTGTTGAGAGCGACGCAAGGGATGTTCGCTCTATTTCCTACAATTATTCGACGGAAATGAGATTTCGGATTAGACGGAGGCTGATGAAGATGCCAAGATGGACGGGGACGAAAAAACAATTAAGGGGGAATTAATATGATCGCATCGCGACTCGCCGATGTTAGAATTATTACGGCAATGTACACCGTCTATATAGACGTATTTCCGAAGCTCCATTCCACCAATAAGCAATACAGCTTTCGAATCTTGCGCCTCTTGTCTCTATCTACCCCGTAAGGGATAAAGACGTGATACTTAATCTATATTCTTACATAAATATTGTACCTACCAGTATATGATATTTCAATAATGTAAGCGTATAATAACTATCATAAATTGTATAGAAAAAAGTTATTATAAATTCTAAAGGCCGGCAACGCTCCTGTGACCCCCCGGGTATTGCAGGTGTAGGTATGGGCGGCGGTGAGTACTTAACATCACGTGACCCGCCTGCTCGTTTGCCTCCCTCTGCCATAAAAAAGTAGCTATCTGTCTTTAAACTGCAGGTTAAAATTTTAAACGTTTTTCACAATAAGTATTAAATGTCTAAATACACTACTTTAACCCGAGATATTGACTACAATTAATCGGAGTAATTCGCAGGCATACGCTTATATTAGGATTAACATTAATTAATATCATAAATCATTTATTTCCTCACCATAACCAGATACACTTTGTTCTAACCCTTGCAGCTAAATCTAGGACATTTAGTAATTATAGGTAGTGTTCAAAATGTTATGGTGGGATGACTCAGATCTCTATATGACTGTCCCGGAAGGAGACGGCGGAGCGAGAACGGGGGGACGACCCGTCGTGCAGACGGGTGCAGCGCTCCGCAGACGCAAGAGAATGCGCGCGCGGCGGCTTTACGACTGTCACGCTCCTCCTGATGGGGACCGGCAGGTGTCCGTCCATCCAGCAGGACCCCGTGCTGAATCCGATCAAGACCTAAAGTTTTACATTCGTGGTATTTAGTACCTCCAGAATCATGTAAAAAAAAAATTAGTACCTTCATATTTACGGCGAAAATGTAAGTTTTGCTCCA
>JADGIL010049574.1:0-19501 GCA_020352625.1 Cactoblastis cactorum
ATCGAACCCGGGACCTCCTGAATATCGGTGTAGTAACTACCGTTACACCACGGAAGTCGTCATCAACTCATCCTTCGTACAAATCAAGATCTACCGATCTTATTCCAAGTTCGTTCTAATAATGACGAGTCAGAGCCTTGGGCCCGCTACCTAAACGATAATTTTAGATGATGTTATTTATGTATTTAATTATATGAATATCCAATATATAGAAATATATTTATTTATTCTCCTTCTTTTGCTTAGCTCTAATAGAAATGTTTCAGTCATAATTTTGTTTTGATTTGGAGTCCTTCTTATTTACTAGCGACCCGCCCCGTGCTTCGGCGAATTCACGGATTTCAAGACCTTGTAAATCACCCTATCCGTTANNAAAAACTGTATCAAAATCCGTTGCGTAGTTTTAAATATATAAGCATAAATGGTCATTGTGGATTATTGCGAAGAAATAGATACCATTGTTGTAGACATTTTTAAGGTGCACATATCTGTAGTACATTATTTTGATCTATATCTTAGGGTTCAGCCATTGTCCTCTAAAATTAACAGTGTTACTCTACTAAATTATCCATGTATTATACGTATAAACCTTCCTATATCTATTAAAAAATCTCCATCGAATACATACATACGGACAGACCAGCGGGAATCGATTTTGTTTTTATACTATTTACTGATTCTTCTCGTTCTCAAAAATATTCCTTACAGTTGACATACTTATCACATATTATATCTTTATTTGTTAACTGTCTAAACCTCTCAAAGGTGTTCTCCAAATAAAACATCATTTTTTTACGTTACACGATCGCTATACGTAACGTGTTATGCTATCTTAGGGTTCGTCTACGTTAGATGAACCGATCACGCCCAGTGCACAAACAAGCAAAAATTCATGCATGCCTGACTATGCTCCTCCCATTTTTTTTGGGACCTCAATAATTTGAATCACGACTAGCAGTGCGCTCGTAGAAGTATTGAGTGACGTTGCTGCAATAGCTAATTCGCTATGTTGTGTAAGCACACTGTGGAAAACAATGGTTGGGGGAGATTAAATTTCTAAGCTCTTTGAACGTCCAGACTTGACACCATGTACTAGCGCGGCTCACCTTGCGCTCAGCTCGTGCTCGGCTCAGTTAGTGTAACCCCACCTTTAAATAGTTGTTGCTCGTAGCATACCACCAACTTACAGTTGTCTGCTTAACGTTCGCCTGCCTTGTTGACATTCTAAGTGAAGATAGGGTCACATCAGACACCTTAGTCGACAAAACAAAAATTATTATTGAATTTTTTTATGTCAGTTTCAATAAAACTCGAGATGTGTTTAACGGATACAAAATTGTTGTTTTGGCAAAGTAATGCAATAAAAAATTGACTCTTTGTAGAATATTCTGTAAATAAAATACATTTGCTTTAGTAGTATTTTAGATCCACTTATAAATTTAATCTTGGATTATTTTAGAAAATTTTAATTTCATATTTAAATGCAGAAATATTATACTTAAACCATACAATTTCCACAAACCTGAAATAATTATGATTAATAAACGTTAATACTAATGAGATTTGAATAAACATCTTTTTACCATCGCATTTATAAAGAGGTACCTAATCAGGGATTGAATGATTAGGTACCCGAGACCTCTGTAGTAGCGAACGAACACGCCACGGAGGTCATCAAAAAAGTCAGTTGAGACGAGTTGTAATGAATTTCTTTGAAACTTTATATTAGAGTTGATCCGCATAATATTAATTTATGTTATTTTGCCGGATATTTTTTATGATACTGGTGAATTTAAAAACTAAAATTCAGTAGCTTTATGTTATTGAAACAGATAATAAATAACTGACGAATGATTTTAAGTTGTTATAAGATACTTCCAGTAAAATAATTCCATCCTATTAAAATTAACTGCCACTATCATTCGGACGATAAAAAAACAATCAAAAATCTCTCTGGCTACGATTCTGTTTTTGTTTATTTAATTACGTTATGGAATATACAGTACCTATCAAACTCAACGTCCCTCATTCATACATACATAATGTATTAGTCATAAATATGAATTGGAAAATTATTGTAAGCAAATGCGCCAAAATGGCAAGATAAATGAAAACAAACAAGGGCAGCTACTCTCTAACGACCCAGATCTGCTCTCTTCGGGAGAATTGAAAAATATAAACTGATTGTATTTTTAACAACTCTAAAAAATAGGGTATTTAAGTTAACTTTTTGCTTTTATTTTCAGCATCCAGAGGAATGTGTACCTATTTATATGTATTTCCATTAAATACCATTGTATTAAATTATCTGTTATATTAATATACCGCCATTATAAGTTCACATTTTAATCCAGTAGAAGATTGTATATTATATACAAAATTTTATTTTTTTTATAAAACAAACTATATACCATTAGAATGATAAATACCTAGTAATTTATATCAGGAAAACCCTGAATGACGGAACGGTGCGTTGAGCTTCACGATACCGTATTGAAATTACACAGGTTATTATTAGTATAGGTGTTTATTATCTCGCTAATTAAATAAACATCTGACTACTATGCAAAATTTTAGTCAGTCAATTAAAAAATGAAAAAACAGAAAGTCTAATATAAATCACTTATTTTTATTTTCAGAACTCACATCAGTTTGGGGCGAGACCGTGTCTTCAAAACAACCAGGGCCTTCTCCGGCGATAATTGATATGATAAATTAGAAAAATTTAATCTGAAATTAAAATATGAGTTCGCTGGAAGACATGTTACCCTCAGCCGCCAACGAGTCCGCCTCGCTGGCGGCTTCAGTGGACCCATCCGATATAATTGGACCTCAAAGAGACGAGCTTTACATTGTCATACCTGTCACTATAATCTATGTTATGATTTTTGTAACTGGCCTCATAGGAAACATATTCACTTGCGTCGTAATCGTTCGGAATAAAACTATGCACACAGCTACTAATTACTATCTATTCAGTTTAGCTTTGTCTGATTTATTGTTGCTTTTAAGTGGCATACCACAAGAGATTTACTATATCTGGTCGAGGTGGCCCTACGTCTTTGGCTCTAGTTTCTGTTGGCTGCGCGGACTCGCTTCGGAAATGTCTACCAACGCCAGTGTACTGACGATAACTTTATTCACTGTCGAGAGATATTTAGCGATTTGTCACCCTTTTATGTCACATAGAATGTCAAACCTTAGTCGTGCGATCCGTCATATTTGTTTGGTGTGGGTCGTGTCTTTCATCCTAGCGTTGCCGCCGGCTCTCCAGCTAGGCATCACATATCAGGACGGTATAGCTCTGTGTTTACAAACTCGAGTTATACTAGAACACTCGTTTGAAATTTCAACATTCCTCTTCTTCTTGGCGCCAATGATTCTCATCTCAATTTTATATTTATTGATTGGATTACGGCTAAAACAAGCGAGTACTGAAAAGGAAATGCAAGAACAATCTCTTTTTGAATACAACCGTAACTTGTCAATTGGTACTCGAAGAAACCCTCACGCAGCGACCAAAAGAGTGGTAAAAATGTTAGGTAAGTACCAAACACACTTAATTTTTCGGGATGATAAAAATTACGATTACTTATATTAATTGACGATTTTGGCATTTTTCATTTTGCTTTCTCAGCAACCAGTGAAGCAGTTTATAATGCATATTGAGCTATAACTATATAATGTATGTCTACTCTACTTTACATATTACTGTCCATTAGAAAGCAAATAAATAAATTTATTTATTTCTCCACAGAATAATCATTTTTACAAATTGTAAATATGAACATATGTATGTATATCTATTCATTTTTAGTAATTGTCATAAATATGGTATGCATTTTATGTTTTAAAAATATATTTCGGAATTTTATAATAACTTAATTGACGAGAAACGTTCGTTGATATTAATTTTCGTGCTACTGCAGCTCTATATGGCGAAATGATTTAAGAAATATTCAAGTTCAACCTGCACTCTTAGTTTTCTTTTACTGTTTTTTTTCACACTTGCTACTATGTATAACCCATTAAAAAATTATTCCTGGGCTCACGAACTCTGAAACTATATACCTCCCTAAAATTAACCCCATAATAATATTAAAACTACAGAAGATGGCATACTGCTAGCGAAGAAATGGGAAGCCTATGCTTGCAGTGGATGAAAAAGGATTGAGATCATGATGATAATAATGTATGAATACTTTATGAAACTAAATTTGCTGTTGTATCTTCCAGTTGCAGTAGTAGTGGCTTTCTTCGTATGCTGGGCCCCTTTCCATGCCCAACGTCTAGTCGCCATATATGGAACAGATGAGAATAATCAAGCGAAGTCCCAGCTGCTGCTGAAAGTATACGCCTTCCTGACTTACATATCAGGGGTGTTCTACTACATATCTACGTGCATCAATCCGATTTTCTACCACATCATGTCTAACAAATTCAGAGACGCTTTCAAGGTTAGAATTAGAATTAATGTGACATTACATCTCATCATTCTGAGATTTAAAAAACGAAAGATTTGTATTTAGTTTCGATTTAACAGATAAACTCAAAAACTTTTCAACTAACTTTTATTTTTGTTTAAAAATAGAATGCTACTTGATTGTAGAATAAAATAGGCTAATCATATGATGCTAAAATTCCCACGAGAACAACGGGAATAGCGCAGATGAAACCACTGGTCACTTCGTTATGTTCACTAGTTATACCTATATATACTTCTATAGTTATACCTACTATAGAACTTACGAATATCACATAAAAAGTGGAAAAATTGTGCATAAAATAACATGATTGATCATATTTTCATACAAATGTCTCCAAAAATAACACGGGGCAAGCTTTATTGACGACGAACACTTATCTAGGATCAAGGACCTTTTTAGGACAAATAAGTAACAGCGACGTAGTAAATACCGATATATATTTTCCAATATTATAATTTTCCTAAGGTAAGAATCATAATAGATTCATTTGAAAAGCACTTCAAAATCTAGTAATATTAACAAGTAACATAAAAAATGAGAAATAATGTGTGAATGAAAAAATACATGAATTTTAAACAAGTCTTTCCATGCCCTTGATTTTATTTTTAGACAACGGGTTTTTGACATTTTTAAATTCAAGAAATATTCATTTTATTTCAATTTCACTAGTAAAAAAAGAAACTTTAAAAGCACTCGCGATGAATAAATAAATACGTAAATAGGGACAAATCACATCTACACGATACATACTGACATAATTTATGATCACAAAATTTTCACATATAGGGGTGCCTACCCCACTTCCTTCCACTTGCCATATTCGGAACATCCTTCTTTTGTTTCCTCCACATTAATTAATCTTTTTATGCACGATCGTCGGTAAACATGCCTAGCACTTCTGAGCTGAATTTTTCTAAGAACACGCTAACTTCGCTCAAAAAAATATCATTTTTTGGGTTAAATTAATAAGGTTCAAGGATGTAAGTTAGTACTAATCTTATTGTTTTGTTTATTTATTTAGGTATAACTATTTAAATATATTTGTATATACCTATATAAATTATTGTGGCTAAAATCTAAAATTAGGTTTTAAAGTAATTTTTGTGTAATTTTTTTACTAAAATTTGTTACTTTTAGCAAACATTTCGTCTAATATAGTATACTCTTTGTCTCGTACGTTTAAGCCTTTTATATATCCCACTCTTGGACCAATGTCCCAAAATTCCCCTTATCACCCTTGTATTTCCATAAGCCAATTTTCTAAGCTTGGCTCTGTCTGCCCCGTAAGGGATAAAGACGTGAATACTGTATCTGTTTTCCTTGTATT
Source organism: Cactoblastis cactorum (assembly GCA_020352625.1). Taxonomy (NCBI): domain Eukaryota; kingdom Metazoa; phylum Arthropoda; class Insecta; order Lepidoptera; family Pyralidae; genus Cactoblastis; species Cactoblastis cactorum. Next base: position 5,815 of record JADGIL010049574.1, read on the forward strand.
TTGTTTTTTTTTTCTTTTTAGTCCAACATGTTAAAAAGGATTTGCGTAAAATGTAATGTTCTGTGGATTTCAGGTAACCGTCAGTCAGTTATGTTGTTACGGGAGACACAGACACGACCCCAAGCAATATTCCTACTCTGCTGTTGCACTGGGTCGTATGCCAAGCTCCATTACTCCTAACTCAGGTATATAATAAAATTAATATTTAGGTACATACATAACATACAATACAAAACTATATAACTAAAATGTTTAAAAAATAATGTTCCATCTTTTTATAATTTTTTGTGTAAATGACTATTTTGGATTATAGAATCAAATTTAGCATATTGCATAAATATTTTATCTAATCAAATTGGTTATAAGTTAAAAGCCAGAATTCAAATTCAGAGTTCAAGTCACATGATACTTGGGTTTACCTTCCCTGTAATGGGTGAAGACGTGATAAGTACTAAATTGCTTATATAGTCCATAAAAATAAACGAACTAACAGCACTCAAGATTACAACCAATTTGTAACATTATTAATATTGACAGACAGAAATGTCTTAAAACTGAATGTTTATAAAATCTTTTCTTGTTTCAGGAACAATGAGAACACCATGCGATAAAAGTAATAATAACATTAAAAATAAGCGAAAATATGTTGATGAATTGAACGGTAACGTCCATGAATCAAGTCAAGCGTCGGATGATAAGTCATTAATCAGGCAATCTTCAGAAAGTGACAATGAAATTCCCGCGAGCAAGAGAAGGCGTTCAGCCACCATGTCAGAAATGTATTCCAAAGTTACTTGCGTCAACGAATGCCAATCAAAGCGGCGTTTTGTTTCCACCATTGAAATAACTTCTGCCAACGAGAATAATAACAAAACGATTTAAAATTAATATAACATAATGTTAATAGGAATAGGATATACAATGATACGTAACTTTCTTGTAACTTTAGATGATCTAATGTTAATATTGAGTTTGTCATTTGTTAGTCTTTATTCAAGAACTGATAATTTCTGTAGATTGTTTGTTAAATTGTACTGTTTAATCTGTAACCTAATCCTCAAATGGTGTGCCACATAAATCAGAATAAAGCTAAATAAAAAATAAATATATGTATAGGGGCAAATCACACAGATAAATTCGCCCCAAAGTAAGTTAGAGACTAATGGGGTACTTTGGGGTACTAACTAAACGATACTATATTTTTTAATACATTACGCCACGGAGATCGTGAAAACTGAATTAAGTACCAGTAACAGATGCGAATCTTTAGTTACATTTTAGTATTATTTGGTATTTTAATTATATATTTTAAGACTGATCCTTTATTTGCTTCCTTTATAAAACTATAGGGTAGACAACCAACAAATGTTAGTTCGACTCGTGTGTACTACACGCCATTATATTATAAAATTCGTCTGTTCAATTATTTTTCTTTTTGTGATACAAAACCTCAAAATTTAAGTTGTTTTTTCATTATCAGGTGGCGGATATATTTTTAGGTCAGTATTTTGTTATAAGCCTATCCCGTGCTGTGAGTTTTGAGAGTTAACTTAGTTTTACTAATTACTATTGGATGTTGGGTAAAATTAATGTCAATGTTTTATAATATTGTCAAAAAGTAATATTATGAAATAATTTAACAAAATAATTACGACTAAATTTTTTTTAAAATAAGTACATAGATATAAGTAGTTCGTAATATTCAAAGACTGAAGTTTAAGTTTATACTTAAGTTGTAAAGATAATAACTTCTTGGGCGAGCTTATTTGTGACAATATGGAGACTATTTTTTTTTATTATGTTATATATTTTTTCTTCTCTTACTTAAAAATTTTAAGGTGCATATTAACTTTTAATGGCTGTTTGATAATTTTCTAAAAATATTTACTATATTTCTTTTATCAGCTACAAAAATAAGGATAATTATTTTTGATGCATCTTCAAAAATAATTATCATTATGTTTCTTCTATTAGCTTTTTTATATATAGCGTAAATATGCTAAAAAGAGACTTAAACAAAAAAGGTCTATTGTTTTTGGTCAAATATTTTAGTAAGGAGCAATTTTGATAGCTTAATTCTTTGTCCTCTTTTTCCATCCTCATGATTTCATAACCTATCTATACTTCAAAATACAATCTGTATGCATATGTCCTGCATCACGGCTAGGATAACATTACTACAGAAAATAAGCAGTCACATCAATCAAATCACAAACTTTTATTGACGAGACCAGTTACTTCGCGTAGAGAATGCGAGTGACATACTTTCATTTAGCACCGTTTAGTTAACTTTTCTCTTTAAATTGCCTTATTGTGCCATATTGAGGTGTAATAGCGAGTCACTAAAAGTGGGACCAGGGGACCTTCGTTAATCGCACGGTACGAAGGGAGAAACAATCCTTATTTGCACACTTGCTTATTTACAGATGAGGCAAGTGTGGTCTACTCCACTTGATATACGAGTAAGCTGTGTCATAAAATACATACACTTTTTATTGTCTTTGATAAGTTGACATTATTGCAAATAAGTAACTACCGTTATTGGCCGTTCGCCAACTACACAAACTTTAAAACCTTAGAATGTCAATTTAGCATTGCTATCTTTATCATCTCTTGTAGAGATCGCGAACATCGACACGTAACATCGAACGAACATGTACATCGACAAAAGCAAAAAATATACACATCTGCTTTTGTCGAGGTAAATTTAGTTACACCTTAATCCTTATTAGTCAAAACTAACATTTTATTGGATTAAATTTCATAAAGTTAGTTATAAGATTTTGTTACATAAATTTAAATTGGTATTTTTGTATGTTTATAAAAATATTTATCAAAAAAGATACAAAATTTCCTACAATATTTATATTCCTAGGAGAAAATTCAACCGATAATACTTACAAAGCGTAAATAAAGATAAATATGTATATAATATTATTTCGGTAATCGGGTATGAAGATCGAGATTACAGTTTTTTTTTGTTAAATACCTCAATTATATTCGTTAAGTGTAATGTAAAAACATATAAGAACGTGTGAATACTTATGGTTTTACTGTCACGATTGGTTATTTTTAGATCTAAATGTTGAGATCTTAGATCATTTGCGATAGATCTGTTGTGAATACTTATTAAAATATAGCGATCTGACGTATAAAAATAAATTAAGTACAGAAATAAAATGTTATTATGAAATGGATTTGTTATTTAAGTTTTACACGTCCCACCTTTTAACAATACAGATAATTGCTAATTTAACTCTTGGCAATATTGTCTCAAGAGAATGGTTTACGCGGATATTACTTAGCTGAATTTATTCTTGTCAAAATTTTATATTTGGTTACACATTATTAAATGGGGGTTAAATGTTATTTTATAAAGGTAGAAAATGAATTTATTTCTTTTATGTGCATGTGTTAAGTAAAAACAGCATTTGCATAACCCATTCTATACAGTATACAGAATATATAATGAACAACCAATAACAACTTGTAAAAAAAATATTGTCTTGCAATTATCAAAAATATACTTACTATACGATTGTCTATGATACGACGAGTTGTCTTAATAATTTATTTAAAAATCTATTTTAATATCTTCATTTTCACATACAACTCTATATGTTGGTCTTGTAATAATTATTTATTTTGAAGACAGATATGTAACATTGCTTTTTAAAAACGTGTAGGTACTCCCAAAACGTATGGACCTACTTGCAATATTATTCTGTTCTACAAGGTTACTGAAATGGCACGAAGGGTAGTATGATAGTGCATAAGAGTGCATGCTACGACTTACCTGTATAATAAGTATTACAAGTAATTTTAACATATCTTCATTTGTTATCATTGTTTGCCTTCATTTGTTTGTTGTTTGTTTGTTTTGTATTGTTCAGTTACTTGTGTTGAATAGAAAGTGTTGACTAAACTCTGTAGAATATTATCAGTATTGATAATGAAGAGATGCAGCCATACCTTATGCATGTTAAAATTTGCTCATAAAATATATTGAGATATTTTTTTTTTAAGTAAGACTTGAGTGGATATTTTTATATTTGGATATTTTTGACTTCAATCTCACCTGATGGAAAGCGACGATGAAGTCTAAGGTGGAGCACGCAAACTCAAGTAATGCCTCTTCACTCTTGCCTTAAAAATCCCNNGGACGGGATATCCACTACAAAAGGATGAAAACCCTGCCCACGCCGCGTCGTCTGATGGCGAAATGGTGCTGATGGAATTAACTCGTGTACCTAATTCTACGTATTGTAATGTAAAGTAAGAGCAAACTACCTCCTAAAATATATACAGAAACATACTTAATCTATTCACAACCTCTTTTCTAGGGTTTATTCCATTTTAGTTTTGATTTAAAACACATCACTCGACCCGTTATTTGTAAATTAATTTCATCGAAACAAGTAAATTTTTACATGTTATGTAGTTTTCTACGTATTGTAATGTAAAGTATTGAATTTTAAATGTCCCAAAGTGAATTATCATCGTGTAGGTATTGTCAATCTGGACTTCAACGAAGCAGCACCGGGACACTTTCTGTCGGGTAAGTTTTTCTTCCAATTAATTCAATAAAATATACAAATCGCACTGTTCGGAACTTAGGTTATGGGATACTATATTTTTATAACTCAAGGATACTATATTTTATAAACAACATACGCCACAGAGAGTCATCAAATCATGTTTATTGAACTCATATTTGCATTGGTGGACAATAAAATAAAATACCTTTGTTACATTTCGTGAACATATTTCATAGGAATATAAGAGTGTAATATATTATCTTAGATTTCTATACTGAATTATGATTTTATTATATTTAAAAATTATTTTTACTCAAAACATTACATGAATTCGGACTACAAAAAAATAACTGGATGTTTTATAACATTATTTTTTGAATTAACGTGCCATTGATTTTCATAAATCTAATATACAAAATATCATTAAGTGGATAATGGGTGTTCTCATCACAATAAATTTAATGAGAATACTCACTGACTGCCTATTTGTTATTTTGTTCTTTTTTTGCTCTTTCTAGATCGCACATCCCGGCTTAAACCTCGGTCAGGTCATGATGGAAAATGATATTTTTTTTATTAGATTCATATTGTCTTGGATGTTTTTCTATATGTGTATGGGTTATGTTATAAAATATAGTATAGTTACTCCATAAAACAAGTCTCGAACTTTCTTTGTAACCAACTTAATTTATTTGTGAGATTTGTCAGGATTTGTCCACCAAGTATTTAGAATATGAATTTGCGCCTCAGTTTGAAATAATCTGAGATGGGCATACGAGTAGAATGTCTGAAAGGTAGGTTAGGATCTAAAAAGTATTAATACCAATTTCATATTGACTTACGCTCATGAATTTTGAACTAAAAATAATAATTTTCTCACACACAAAAAAGGGGAAATAATTTCAACATAATACCAATCCGTGAAGCATTGTGACAACGTTTCAGGCGTAAGTCAAAAGGTTAATTTCCCCCATTGTATTCTAATATATCGATATAAAATCAGTACTATTTAATATTCATATGTCTGTCACAATGCGTCTGAAGTTAGCTAACTTATTAATAGAGTTGCGTATGCCCGCGAGTTAGTCCGCGCGTAACTGACTATTGTCAATATCTCAGGTTCGAGGTAGTAAAATGTCAATCATAAACTCATTTTGCTTCTACTACTATTTTTTCTCTTCAATATGTATTTTTATATACAAATATAGAATAGTCACAGTTTTAGTACTATATAATAATATTACTATTAGTATAGATTAATAAATTATTTGGTAAAAGGGTAGAACTTGGCAAAATTTTAAACAAAAAATTGTATACTTATCTTGAGAGTTTTGGCAAAAGCATATTTCTTGTAATAGTTATTAAGTAAGAATATATAGTTTTATTTGTTGCATATCAGTCAAGAAGTTTTGGCAGACGAGCAAATGGCCATAGTACCTAATTATTTCTAAAGGCTCCGTTTTATCCATTGACGCTAAGAAACCTAAGAACTAACCTAGGTAAAGGAAAATAGGATAGTGTACTAATTTGTAAAAGTCATATATTTAACCAACTATTTAGATTGAAATATTAAATTTCACCAGAGATAAACTCAATGTTAGTTTTGGCTGGATTTCAGATTAGATGCAATGCATTAAATATGTACTGTACATGCAAAATTATGGATCAAATTATATTTTGTAAGGGCTCGCGTTATTTTTTAAATATTTTTATTAATCGCCAGTAACATTTAATTTAAAAAGCACGCAAATTATAAGATTATAAGTATAATAAAACTTTCACACGTCATAAATATTAATTTCTGTAAAAAATAATTAGGTTAAATGTCAGAATTTTATTATTCTTTGGAATGGTAATATTTTTTCCTTGGCTTGCACGAAATGGAAGTTATTAAAAATAATTTCCTACATCCCACATTCGTAAGCCAAAAAGTCATTGAGCACAATAGCCTCTAAAAATTATCTTTAAAAAAATTACATTACTGCCTAACCCTATGGGAAAAAGGCGTGATCATTATGTATGTATATATGTAAAATTACATTACCTCGTATCCAAATTGATTTGATCGGCAATGTGATGCAATCCTTAGATGCTTGATATTTTCATTGGCATAATTTAGGTAAAGTATATTTAGAATGCATAATATTTACCATCATTAAATTGTAGGTAGATGAACTCCGAGGTGCCTAAAGTTTACCTAGGAAGAAAATTATTATCTTTTTGTTGGCAGTTCAGGAACTCGATAGAGAACTGTTTAATACTTACATAAATATAAACTTCCAAAGTCCTACAGAAGTAAGTATACTTTTATTCTACATCAGAATCAGAAACAGTGCAAAATTGAGAGAAAACATGATTTTTTTTCACTCATTTATTTAATGTTTTTGTACACGACGTACTTTATTATATAATAGAATAGTTTGATTAAGTTCCTTAATCTCAAGATACCATCTTAATAGGTATTAATAAACATAGGTATCTGTAATTAAAATTTAAATATATTCAAACAGATACTTCATCTTCATAAAAATATTGTTTTCCGAGTTACAACTAGAAATTTTAAATGAGACTTAATGTAGATTATTTAGTCTTTAAGTTTGTGCAAATTCGTGCCTATGAATCCAATAAGAATGTTAAAACTGTCTTATACGTATATATTTGTTGAATAAATGAGATATGAGAATCTCCAAGTGCGGGCCTACTCGCACTTTGCCGGCTTTTATTAGTCTTAGAACTTGGCTTAACACACTCCTCTTTCGTATCTTCTTCGCTAATGTCACAGTTTAGCAATCAATCAGCACAATTGCAGTAATTATTCAGCTTCATCATGCCAAAGACCTACCAAAGACCATGCATTTAAAAAATACATTCATCAAATGTTGAAGTTAACCTGACGTAGTCACTATTCTTCCCAATATTTTATATACCTATACAAAGAATGTCACATAACAGGCTGATTAAAACTGCTTTTGTATGGACAATGCATCGCCTGCGCAAGGTTACCAACTACTTAGATATTGCACGAATGCATAATTACACGCAGTTAAGTGAATACTTTTGATGTACATGTACGTGTTATTTTTTATTTCTTTCTAAAATTATTATGTTAATAGTAAACATGACATGCTGATTGGCAATTCAATAGTGGTGTTTGGTGTCAATTTTAAAGGAGCACGCATTTGCGAGTCATATGCAGGAAATCTATCTTACATCGTACAAACAACAAAAAGGTACCTATATGTATTTAGATAGAAATTGTTTTTTCACTATTTATGCATTAGGATATTTCGGAGCTTCGCCTATTTGAATAGAGTTGTGTTGCAGTTTAAGCAGTTTGGCTGCAATCTTATACATTTTTAATTTTGAATTCATCTTCAAAATATAATTGCTTTTACTATGTCGAAAAACCTATAAGTAAAATTTTACGGATCTATGTACTATATTTAAAACATTCAGTTCTGCGGTAAGATGTCAATAAGGAAATTGTTTATAATTAGTCTCGTAAAAACAAGCTATTAAAATCTACAGCGGGTACCAAGTTATCCTTTCTGTTTGAAAAGTTTAACAAAATCAGAAATTTATTATTAAGATTTAAGTTATATAAAGTCCGGAATAGTTAAATATTGGGAAAAACAATTGATTAGAATATCGAATAATAAGATATAGTATTGTTGAGCTAGTATCCCACAACGTAAACACGTGTATACGAGTATGACAAGAGCTATCTACATAAGTGATATATATTCCTAATTTTTTATTTAATGTAATCCCACAATTAGCATCATTGAAATTATAACATAAGTAATGTCATAAAATGATGGTTTTATGCTGTTTCTATCAGGTATCATGGAGGAAAGCAGTAATATGAACGGTGACGCCAAATTAGAGGTGTCTCAACTAAGTAAGCGTCGTGAAGCGGACTGGCCAGCAGTGCTGTTCTTCATTCACATCCACCTTCTGTCCTTGTATGGTCTCTGGCTACTGCTGTTCGAGGTGAAATGGCTATCGGTTCTGTTTCGTAAGTGTCATTAAGTTATTCAGAAAAAATAAACATTTAATACTTGGTTTTAATACTAGGCTTCGCTCACGTTAAAAGAAGCAAAATGTTGCCTATGTCACTCTCCGGCCCTACAAAATCACACTAAACCGTTGCTCTGCTTTGACGAGAAACACGGACAAACAAACACACTTTCCCATTTATAATATTAGTATGGATTTAGATCTATAGTGTAGTCTGTAGTGCAGTCTGGGAGCGAAAGAAAAAACGTAGATGTACCAACTGCTACTCTTTCAGTGCAGATTGTAAAAGTTGTATGTCAGTAAGTTATGTTGGCGATGGTCTAGCAACCTGTCACAATATGCGTATCTCCATGCCGATAATCAGTCCACCATTCAGTTAACCGTGGTCGTGGCCCATAAATTTCACGACTCTTGACCCGGTCTACCCTGTAAGTGATATACTCGTAATACTGTAATTCTGAGTTGTATTTACGGAATCCTTTATAAAATTTGTTTTTGCAGTAATAATTTTGACGTCAATCGCTGTCTTGGGCGTGACGGCGGGAGCTCATCGACTCTGGGCGCACGGGACGTACAAAGCCACAACCGGGCTGCGAGTCTTCCTCATGCTATGCCAAACTATGACCGGACAGGTGAAGTTTGTTCATTTATATATTCCCCACGAGATTTGTTATACATATAATACCATATTAAATGGTTCTTTGTAAAACTACTTTTGTTAAGTAAATTATATGTTACATACATGATACGAATTAAAGTACTTTCATATTTTTATAGCAGCATTATAAAATTAATGGTTTTAGTAAAATGGAAACATTATATTTCATGTAATTATTGTATTCTAAAATATAGAATAGTAATTTCTTTGAGTAAGCATCCCTTAACACAATAAATTTGTACTTACATCTTACCCAATCTGTGTGATTGGCCTCTGTATATTAAGTATTTATTTTATTCTAGGGCACAATATACGAGTGGGTACGCTATCATAGACTTCACCATCAATATTTCGCTACGGAGAATGACCCTTACGACTACAATAAGGGATTCCTGCACTCACACATCCTTACACGGCTCTGGAAGTTAAGCCCACACCAGGAAAAGCTGAAGGATGCCATCGACATGTCCGACTTGGAGAAAGATGGCGTTGTTATGTTTCAAAAGAAGTAAGTTATTGAATAATTTATTAACGTATAACATATGTTTTTTTTTTAATGTAGAGCCACTTAAATGTTCAATTTATTTTATTGATATGAATGAATATTTTCGCTCGGAAAAGTCTCTCACAGAATAATCGTCATTTTTGCTTATCCACTTCAATGCTTTGTTCGGTGTGTGAAAGATCTGTAGGTCTATAACTTCCGTGAATGGTAAGCGTATGATTGACGAATTTTTTTTTCAATTTGTCTATGGGAGTGACCTTTGTCGAGCATTGGACTTATTCTAAGATGATCATCATCATTATAATATAGATGATATAATGATGTGATATTGTATAAATACATATGTTTTTGTCAAAAACAAAACATTTTATAGTACTTTCATTGTCAATTTTTGTTATGTAATTAACGCCACTAATTTAAATAAATAATTTACCACTTCAAATTATTTATTTAAATTAGTGGCGTTAGTAATTAGCTCGAGAAAGGGTGGCGCAGTAAACACCACTGTAGCGTTTTGTATGTGGATACTTAGACGTCACTTTACAAAATTCGCCATATCAACAAACATCGAGATACGATTTTTTGTTGATCGAATCGAACAACAAATATACAATGTTATGACTCTGTGGTTATGACATATTACGTTCATCAAATTTGTGCGTTATTTAATGCAAATAAATTATACATATTTATGATAATGATTGTTTTTTTTTTTTCAGAATGTACTGGTTATTGTATCCTGTACTATTCCTGCTGCTGCCGCTGAATGCTCCCTTAGAGTACTGGGACGACTCCATCCTCAGCGCTGTGTTTGTGATAGGCTTCCTACGGTACGGCGTCGTGCTCCACGCCGCCTGGCTGGTAGAAAGCGGTATTCATGTTTGGGGCCTGAAGCCTGGGCAAAAGTGAGTTTTTTAAATCGTGACCTCATAAAAAGACTTGTGTTTTTGGTTTAGATGGGGTGGGCACTCGATAACCTACTTTGTCCAGACCTAAAACTACTACTACTTTTAGTAAAGCTAAAGTCATTTATTCATATAAGAGTTCATACTATATGTGTGTGACAGACAGCATGCACACAAGTGATCCTATCCTCTTATTATATTTAAGGTTTATTTAAGGTTCTTTTCACAATTTAGGAAAATAAAAATTTAGTTGCAATATCAATACACCAAACCCAGTGGCGTAGCGTGCCTTGGCGGGGCCCCGTATAAAAAATTTGTTTGGGGGCCCTTATATGGGGGTAAAGATTTTTCACAAAAGAAAAATTATTGTGAAAAAATTATTAAGCTATTGCATAGCTTTTATTTATTTATCATAACATAATTTAACCATTTTACAAATAAAAATCAAATTTTAAATATTCATTCTCCTTGCATTATTTTTTTTCCTTACACACTGTTTGGGGGGCGATACGGGGCCCCCGTGGCCCGGGGGCCCCGTATTATTGATACGGCAGATACGGCGGTAGCTACGCCGCTGACCAAACCATACCTACTTATAATTAAAAATATTTATGCTTTTTTCAGATCTCCGCCAGATTCAAATTCCGTATTCATATTATCCAAAACCTTTTGGCCTCAATATCATTACTTGGTGCCTTATGATTACAAGTCTGGAGAATATGGCACTTATGGTGAGTATGTAATATATTTAAGGCTAAGGGCATTACACTAGAGCTTCAATTAAAGGCCCACTCTACCTAAATGTCTAAGGAGAGCGGTGATCATTTACAATCAGGTATCCCGCTGCTCGTTTGGCGTCCTATACCATAAAAAAGAATATACTTGTAAATCTTCCGTTACTTCTGGTTTTCACTTTTATCAATATGCCCATCGTATATATACTTTGATCTTCTTAAAAATATGGACCCAATCTTACCTGTGCTTTTTAGTGTAGATTATATAGATATATACTTCTAAACTCAAATTATATTACGACCCCCAAATGTATTTTTTTATGATTATTTCCAGATTCTGGATGCTCTACAGCATTTATCAGAGTGTGGGCAGCCTTAGGACTCGCTACAAACCTCCGCACGGTCGACACACCCACTTTACAGAAAGCTTTGGCTATGACAGCCAAAACTAAGCTGCCCTTACGAACTTGCTTGGATACGTTGGCTAACAAGCAGGGCATTTCGGACGATCATTTTCTTAAGAGAGGTTAAGACCAAAGATATATACATTTTCTTTATGTGTTAAGAGTACGCGAACGTTTTAATTTTTCACCCTGAGACATGCCTAATAGGTGGAGTCTATGTTTTCCACCTTATATAATAAATGCACAATATCAGAGGTCTTGTACATAATGCATGTAGCTTGCACATGTTAATGCATCATGCAAACTACTATATAAGTCCGCGGATCCAGCCACTCGCAGACAAAGCATTTAATTTATCAGGCCACTTGCTCATGCTTCTGCAGTGTCTCGAAGTCCGTGCCATTAGCTTAGTCCATGCGAACAGCTGGTATTTGTAGCCTGCGCCGATTACATGCTCAAGCTATATAAAACCCCTGAAACGCAGGCACACTTCTAGCAAGTTTTCGCTTCGCTGGTTAGCTTGTTCGCTATCTCGACCGCAGCGACCTACATAGCTAAGTAACACTAATATAGCTACTGGCAAATAACTTACAAATATCAGATTGTTCTTCATCGCATAACCACCTTTATCACTGTAGCGTATGTGTTTCTAATGTGCAGTAATATTGCCCAACTTATGTGCCGAGATTTATTGTATTACATTATTTACGGTGCAAATCAAAGTATGGGAAAATGGTGAAACGATGTACATCCGCGTTGTTACGGCCATCGCTCGACTGACTGTACCTTGTCAACAATTACTATTACAGCATACAATTTTCTATTTTAAAGCGGAAAGTAATAATTAGCAAGTAATTAGCTGTAACCTTTTAAATGTTTTGATTGTTATAATTAAAAATCAAAGTTATTGTATTCTAACGTTTATTTCACACAAATACTTATCAACTACAAAATAGTTTTAGTAAAACACTCGATATAATGTACTTTTTGTACAAACGTGTCCACTATTTTTCTACATTTCTTTGTCAATATCAACATCGTGTAATATCATTTAAATATATTTAAAAGACGAATGTAGCATGCAATTAGGAATTGTGCCAATTCTTTTCTGTTCTTCCAACAGTATTCGCCAATTCCTGTAAAAAATGAATAACGTGAGACACACTTTTAAAACATTACCAAATTAAATATACTATTAATTTGCTATTCAAGGAAAAATATTTGTGGATAAATAAATAAGAGGTATATGCCCCACACAAAGGTGAGGAAAAAAGAAAAAATATATAACAGAGCATCTAACATACCGCCATCTACTAGCAAGTACAGTCAACCAATCATTTCTCGAGACAGGCGGGTGGTAAACGTTACTGCTGCCCTTATGAATGCAGGGAGACAAATATACTTTAAGTATTTTCCTCATACACACCAGATATAATTTGCTTTTATGCAACATTTTTGGGGTCAAAACATGAATATCAATTTGTTTGAAGTGTGTATATGTGGGGAATGACTTAAAAATATTGTTGTGTCTCTACATACACGCCCCTATGTTTTTTTAATGAAAGAGGGAGGCAAACGAGCATGCGGGTAACGTGATGTTAAGTGATCACCACCGCCCAAAGACACCTGCAACACCCGGGGGGTCACAGAAGCGGTGAGTGTACTATATGATATTATGAGGTTGACTGTACATATACCTATCAAGAAAGCAGCGATAAGTCCAGATACAATAAGCAGCAATGCTGAGCGGACGTCGGCGGCGCGGGCTGAGGCGAAGCCCACGGGCGGCGAGCACTCGGGCATGGCCGGCACCAGAGCCGAACCTAGCCGCGCTAGCGCCCCTGTGCTGCGCAACTGTAGTAAGCTGAAACCATAAAATTCTTGAAAATTGTACTACCTTCCTTAGTAGTTATGTTTAAAATG